>APFE030665717.1:16078-45808 GCA_000404065.3 Pinus taeda
AAGGGATACGGCCGAGGTAACACCAAACCAATCTTTGGACTGCGGGTCCTAGCCTACCTGCAATCAGAGAGGGCTCTCCCTTCGTAATTTAGCTTTGTGTAGGGTGATCTTAGGCTAGTTATTGAGTACAAGGGGTTTTGTTCGTGTTTTGGTGGGAAAGAGGATGGTTTCAAGTAGAGAGGTAATGCATAGTGTGATAAGTTTCAAACCATTGGGCATGGAGTCAGGGGAGTAGGACTGCTAGTGTGTTTTTCTTGGTCACGAGAGGGATATGGAGAAGATAGTTGCTCATGAAACAATTATTCAGGCTAAAAAGGATGAAGTGGAGGTCAGAGATGTAAGGCAACTAAGATATCTTTTATCTGGCTGATAGAGGTAAGGTGAATGAATTCTATCTAGGAACAGTCAAGAGTTCCTAAATAACAATCACACATGGATGATATAGAACAAATATGAGCCATGAGGTATTCATATTAATGCCTTAGTCAGAAGAAAACATATAGAACATTGCAAAAAAAATGAGTATAAAGTGTTGTAAGGAAAATTGTAGACTAGTCTTTCTTTCTGCAATTGAGATAGTGATAATGATACCAACACATATAAACTGACATAACGAAGGAAAGAGACACTTATTGGTCCATATGACAGCATAAGAATTCCATGATCACCCTTCAGGCATTTAAAAAGAAGCATAGTAGACAGTCCATCATTCAAGCTCTTGAGTAATCTCTGATTTTTCAACAAAAAACTCTCAATTATACAGCGCAGGTATGGAGTGTAGCAAACCAACCAACCGGATTGAAAGTTTTAAGAAATGAGAGGCAAAAGAATCTCTCATTTATCATAACAGAATGAAGATGAAGGAGCTCTGTCTAGGAGCTGTCAAAAAACCCTTAGATAACTCCAAAACATGGGTGAATTCGAGGAGATATGAGCCAAAGGGAATTCATGTTCATTACCAGTTTAGATGAAAACATAAAGAAATAGCAGACCTTGAGCATAGAGTGCGGCTGAGAAAATTCTAAACTAATCTTTCTATCTGCTATTTAGATGGTGATACATGTATATTATGAGCATAAAACATTAAAAAAACAGAGCTGAGAGGCACTTATTGAGTCATGTTGCAGCACTAGAATTCCGTAATGCCCCCTTCAAACATTAAAACACAACACACAGTCCATTTTCCAAACTTCAGCAGTCTTTGATTAAGGAAAACATATTAGATGTACATAACTAGTCTCTCTTGGAGTCTATCAACCGATTCTTTCTTTTTTCCCGCTCTCTAAGACTATCTATAGGGTGGTTTATATAGGGAAATATTTACAGACTTCCCTTGAACAGGTGTCATAGGGGAAAATATCAAAAAATATCTCTAAATCAGATCTAAAAAAAATATCTATGTAGTAATTGTCTTTCATTCATCGTTGTGTTGAAAATCAATACAGAAATATCTAAAAAAGAGTTGCGCTGGGGCAGCTGGCAACTCAAGCTATGCAACTGAGGGCTGCGCATGAGAGAGCAGCCTCAAAATGGTCGAACAGTGGTCCTGGAGCTGTGCGCTGGCCTCATGGAAATAACTCAGTAATAACTGCGCATTGAATCCTTTTGTCTGCATCATTCAGGGGGTTCCGCTGCCCTTAAGTGGCTTTAAGACATTTAATAATGAGCTGGTGAGCTTTGATGGCTCTGAGCTGCTTCATTGACTTTGCGCAATCCCTTTGTTGCCATCTGCTTTGTTTTTAAAGTCCCCTGCTGATATTCATAATTGATACACTTTGTCGGTTCGCTGATGCTCTTTTGCTGTCGAATCGGGCTTTCTCTTCCCTCCGAAGCACTTCAAATTATCAAATTTCCCCTGCTTTATCTCCTATGAAAGAATTAATATAACCTTCAGGTGTATGATATTTCTTATCTAGCTGTAACACAGAAAGAACCTCCACATATTTAAAAATACCAGAACTAGTGTTGTCAGCCGGAGAACCCATAGCAATTATGTTTTCGAGAATGTCATATCCAAATCATAATCGTCTTCTTGATTTTTCTCAGATAACAGGACAAATGGACTACTGTATTCTCTGGTCTTTGATTTCTCTTGATTGATTTTGTCAGATCGCTCTCTCATTTGCATAGACTTCTTGATGTTCCAGCGATGAAGGGACTTGTCGAAATTCATCAAACGCTTTCATTTTATTGGATCCAATCATCCTTTGGTAATGGAAAAATTATCGCCATTGACAGTAGAAATTCTGGACTAAGGAAATCAAGATTGCCATCAACTGCCTGAGAGAATCCTTCTGGTAATGGCGATGAGAGGCATTTCATATCAGCATCATTCACTCGAGCATGATGGAAAACCACATTTCCTTCTTTCAATCAGAGTAATCGCAGCATCCCTTACATTATTCTTAGTTTCTTGGTAAACCAGATCACGGAAGCACATGAGGCCAACTTGATCTAGCACAGGAAGAGAACGCCTTGCATGAAGTAACGATCCAATTAACTAAAAAACGTGAAAGCCACCGAACCATTATTTTGTGCATCTATACCTTTCTGTTTAAATTCCCATCCCGACTCTAGCTCTTCTCAGGATGCTGAGATGCACGAATAGCGTGTTTGGACACCAACAAGAAGCTCTACTGCTTTTGCTATTAGAGTTCCTACTACATGAACAGGCTTTATGATCAGTTGCTTCAAGAGTCCACCTTTTAGGCGCGCGTGGCAGAGCAACATCACATGCATAATTAGTGTTTAACAATTCATCAATAAACTCATCCACATGACTCAAGCAAAACTTCTATCTGATTGATGTACATGTTCCTCAGACTTCTTCAAATCAATCTGCGCTCCAACATGTGTTAATGGCTGTAGCTGTTTAGCGTGAAGCCTCAATTTTTATCTCGCACAGCTTTTTCACAGTCTTCATAATACTCAAAATCATCAAGTATCGATGTTTTTGTTGCAGGCTTATTCTCATTGTTTTCCAGAATGATGTGACAGAGAGTAGAATTTGACACATCCTTTATGATATTCCATTTCACTGGGAAGCAACCACTCCATTTGTCCAGTTGCCAGAAATCCATGGTACTTTTGAAATCCATAGGACCAGTCATCTCAGCTACACCACAGAACTGGCTTCTTGCATTAACAGAGAAAAACAAGAATACTGGACAGCTTCCTGTATTTCCTACTGCTCTATGTTGTGCATCATGATATGCCCCATCTAATCTCTTCCATTTGATCATTGATATGTGTCACTACTTCCTGTATAACTCGGATTGCTTCATTTAATGCAGCATCATACTCAGCATCCGCCTCTGCATCCTCAAGCCCAGTGACCTGTGTTATCTCAGTAACATGAACACATTGATGCTCAACAGGCATGTTCTTCAACTGAACATAGCGCTCTGATGGACGGCCAGCCTTCTTGAAAACTTGGATAGTAGAAATCATATGTAGCTTCTGCTTCTCATGGGCCTGAACTGTCTTCAATGCATGAACAAGGTCTTCTCGGTGATAATCTGAGCCCCCGAGTATTGATTCCATTTCAATTACTTGTTTCGAACAATCATTGAATTCAGTGGTGATTTGACTGCAAATTTTGTGAAATTTAGAACCAATTTCACCCCAGATCATATTTACTTGACCCTGGTGTCTTGAAGAAGAAACCAATGATTAGAAAACAAAGTTGCCAGATTCATGAGCTGCAATTTCAAGCAAGGAATGCCGAAAATAGCAATTCAAGATTTCCATGTAAAGAAAATCTGGTGCTACCTCCAGAATAACCTCCATTAAATGGCTACCAATTGGATCCATCATAAGGTCTAAGACATTCTGTACTGTAGCATCCTCTAACACCTTGCCTTCTTTCATAACATTGTTTTCAGAACAACCCAAAAGGACATTTATCACCCTCACCACAGCTTCTTTGTTTCCCACTAGTAATTTCAAAATGGTCTGTAAGACAAGACTGCCAAAGGTGTCTACTCGTAGAACTGCAACACAATCTTTGGAATATTCTAAGATCTTGCTTGCAACAAACTTCAACAGATTTGGAAAAGCCCACAATGATGTCTTGTCCAGTTTCTTTTTAGGCAACTGTGATGACAAACCACTCAACTTGTCTCCTAGAGTAGAGGTAATGTTGCCCGAATGAAATTTATCCTGAGACTTAAGCAATGTTCCATGACAGAGACATAGAAGGTTGTGCAAGGCATGTGATCCATATTGGTTGAACATAACATCTACGGGATTTTCAGTAACTTTCTCACATATCTTAGTCAAAACCTGTTCAATAATGATATGACTTTCTCCTTTTGCATCACAATCTTGAAGAGCTAAAGCAAGAGACCTCAGCATTGCTTCTGCAACATGTGATCCTGACTGATCAATTGCCATAGAAGGGAGAATGTTGATACATTTGAACTGCTATTACCATTAATTGGGGACCTGCTGACTTGCATACTTTGCTTCAGTTTCTCAATGCCTATGTATCCAAGCCCAGTGAAGTTGAAATCTGTAGAATTGGTAACTAGTGGTACAGGCAGTTTCATTTGATTTATAAGATGAAGACACCTTTCTAGGTGGAATGTGAACTTTCATTTGAAGTGGACTTTGAGCACTAGCATCTTGCTGCTAGTTCCGTTGTAGATCCTGATTCATTGTCTTTGGATTCTCAGGAGTACATGTTGTAGATCTTTGTGATACACTCTGTCCTGAACACAAAGAAGAATGTTGTTGCCTTTCATCAACACAGGGGGTAATATTTCTTTGATTAGAATCATCTCTTACACAACCATCTAAAACAGAACTATAGGTTAATAGTCCCTTTTAGTAGTAGCAGAAAACGTTGAGCTTATAGATTTTACATCAATAACTTCTTTAGTAACACTCACTGGCACTGGAGAATCATCCTCTTCATCTTCATAATCAACCAAAGCAACAAGCCCATCCTTGCGGACACACTTCTTGTATTCACTCCATCAAGAGTCTGCTCATATTTCAACTTTAGTGCTTGTAAAGTACCTACACAATCTAACTTTTTCTAATTGATCAATTTATTGATCAAGTATTCACCCAAGAATTTAATATTTTCCTTACGGATATATTCTATAAGCTCAAGAACTGCTGAATTTTAAGAAGATTATATCGATTTCCATTAGCAGAAAAATCCTGAATTGCTGGTTCAAAAGGGTTTATGATTTACAATGTGGCGATTTAAGATAAGCATCATTTTGAGATAGCATTGTTCTCAAAAATCGAATAGCAGCATAAACAAGATGTTTTTATTTTTTCCGAGTTAATTGGAAGGTGGTTTTAAATGAGCAAGATGAGGGTTCTTACTAAGTTTCAAGTAAACTTAGTAATTCCCAAGCCTAGTTATGGTTATATTTCAACCAATGGAGGGGATATGTATTTAGGGGGATCTTGTATATGTTTTTAGTATGGGGAGGGAAGAATAACTGGGATTTATATAATAAGTTAGAAGTTAATATGCAATTTGATCAGAAAGCGCTAAGGATAGAAATCTTAGGCTTTAAAGGGGAAATAAGACTTTTAGCGGAAGTGTGAACATTCCTTGGGTAAAGCAGATCCTTACCAAGGCAATTGATATGAAAATGATGAGACTAAGAGATATCAAGCAGATCTTGACCTCTTTTAGGGGAAGTTAGTGAGTGTTTGAGGAAAGAAGGGGAATTTAGACATGCCTCGCTTGAGCTCCTCCAAATGGAAATTGCCTTATGCTTGAGATGCGAATGGATATGACATTTGAAAACATGAAATGAAACGGATCACAAGCCATGATTCTGCCACCACAATGCTACCTACCCGGCCTACTCACCTAGCATTTTTTCTTCTTTTGGTTTGGGTGCACTTGAACTAGCATACCCAGCCTTTCAACCTTTCTTTCAGCTATCCTCCTATCTAAATCGATCATTGTCTCTTCCAGGGCTCAGATTAAGCTGATGAGCGCCCTTGTTTCTCTACCTATTTACCAATCCGCCAAGATTTAAGCTTGTTTGGACAGATATTCATCTCTATATTCTAAAACAAGCAATTGAAACCTAGGGAAGCCAAGTCTAAACTGTTTGGCCTTCCCTTGACTGAACAACTCTTCAAAATTGGAATAACTTATCAAAATGAAACTCTATGGAAATATGGAACCTTTGCAGTAAAAAAGATGACATTTTTGGCATGCAAACAGTGAATCATGAAATATGAACACCTATTGCAATAGGAGGCTAACAGGGGGACGGTAATATTTGTAATGGGGAATGGGTTTCACACTATGGAAAACGGTTTTGGGAAGCAGGAATTTATTTTGAAGGGTAATTTCTAGGGAAATGCGTGAAACCAAGGGGTAAAGCTAATTTCTAGCGAATTTATAAGTAACGAAGGGATAATGGGGAAATTAGGAAATAAGTATGTGGGGGTATAGAGAAATGAGGGGAAATTAGTAAAGAAGCTTGGTGAATATGCTTTCTTTCTCACATGTCCTCCTGCACATGAAACATAGGCTTAAGCATGATAAATGTGCTTTTGACTTAGTAACCTTGTGCATTTGCCACATTTCTTCTACTTACCCTTTATTTACCCTAACTTTTTTTCTTTATTTTAATGGATGCATTTGAGCTTGCAGACCCTTTTTTCCCTTTTCTTTTGATAAGAAAACTATGTAATTCTAACCTTATAACTTCCAATGGCTCAGATTAAACTGATGAGCTCATTCTTATTCTCTACCTATCTACTGATCTGCCAAGGTTAAACAGTTTGGCTAGATCTTTATTCTCTATCTCTCAACATGAAATTTAAAGCATGAATGATTCAAGATTAAGCTATTTGCCCATCATGGATTGTGGCATTTTTGATAAGTTGTACACAATCTTATTTTACAAAGTAAATCAAAAGGAGTGGCATTTGAATTTTCACACTTTCATGATCTATTTTATCTCTTTTTGGGGGGTTCATATTTTTTACTTTTTTGATCTTTTTTCTTTCTTTTTGTCCTTTGATTATTATTTTAGGACATACCCTCTTTACATTTTTTAATTTTTAATATGGAAAACGTTTTGCAGAAAGAAAAAGTATGTACAATATTACAGGACTAACCATAGCCAATTCAAAATTATGAGTCCTATTATAGGACCCTAACACCCACTTCAAGCCAAAATAATGATGGTGCATCTTTAGATGTAGACTTGGTGACTTCCTTAACTAAAGTAAATGTTATTTTTCCCTTTCTTGAATTGGCTAAGCTTGAACCCTAAAGTAGTCAAATAAAGAAAATCCCCAACCTTGACTAAGAACTTTAGGATCCTCTTGTCATTTTACAAAACATGTATTACAATAGAAGAAATGGAGGACCCACACATTTATTCCTTTCATTAGTGGTGAATGATTTGATTTTACATGATTGTATGCTTGATCCAAGAGCCTCTACTAATTTTATCGCATTAAATTCCATGAACCAATTAGAACTACAAACTACTAGACTTATAGAAACATGTGTGGATTTTACTCAAAATATGTGTAGGTTTATGGGTTAATCAAATATGTAAAGGCCATTTTAGTAACTAACCCTAACATTTCAATGCTCATAGATATTCTCATCATATATGTTCCTTATTCATATTCCATGTTATTGTCAATAGAATGGTCAACCATAGTAGGAAGGAATTTACAAATGGATTGTCTTATGCTATCGTACCCATCTTAGATGGTAAGCCATTCGTCCTTTCTAGGGAACCTTTCATTCCAAATCATGTGGACGAGAACAAAGAACCAACTAACTATATATCTAGTATTTATTTAGTGTTAGTGGATAGATATCCTCCCACTAATTCAAATATATAAATAAAGGATCAATATGATGATGGCATGCTTCATTACAAGCTCCCATTAAAAAGAGAAAATTGAACCTTTGAACCTTCAAATAGTGTGGAAGAATTTTGAGCCCCATGCCCTTAAGAATGAAAATGGGAATGAATAAATGTGAATTATATGCCAAGGGAACTATTTTCCCCCTTCCAAGGAAAATAATCAAAAAACCAAAAAGAAGAGAAAATATAGGGTCAAGAAAAAAGATTGATGATTTACAAGTAGGAAACGTTGTACCAATATAAGATACATGTTATTATTATAATATTCATGGAAAAGCATGCATATATTATTTTTCCTTGTGTAACCTTATTGGAGTGAATTTTGCATTCATAGTAGACGAAATCTTCTCACATTATATATTAGAACTTTGGCATTTTAGTTTAGATAGTTTAAAGTAGGTAGGATTATGTGCCTTTTGTTACTAATTTTTCATACCTTGTTGTCTTAATGTTGATTTTGTTTCATAATTAGATAACCTAATTACTTTATCAATTAGATAACCTAATTACTTTATCAATTAGATAATGTTTATAATATTTTTCCCATATCACAAGGGTGATAAGCAACACCCTACTTAGTTTCTATCAAAAGTGTACTTCAATTGTTATAGCTAACAGGACTATAAACACAAGGGATTGTTGGTATTATTATGCACTCTACATCTAAGAACATGGATCATGCACTTAATGGCGAGCACATGTCCTCGAGTTGGAGCCATATGTTATCCACCCAAGTGGGTGATACTTAGGGGAAACTTTTCTCCCATTCTATCTAGCTTATCAGCCAACAACCCTATGTGTTCTACAAATATCTAGCCCCAAAGGCCCTCCACCTATGCTTTAGTTACTGCTTTGTGACATCTTTCTTACTTATCAAATGAAATTGGGTCATCTTTTATAAGGTACACTAACCATGTTTATGATCAATTTATTTCATTTAATGTTTAATAACATTTTATTATGAATCATGGGTTGAATACTTTCAATTGCATTATTTTTCTCATGCTTCACCTTGGTGGTTATTCTCTCCTACTCATCCAGTGTGACATGTTTTATGGCATTTTCTTTCCACTTTCCAAGAGGTGCACAAATAGGAGGCACTAATTGACGTTGTGTGCCCATGGTGATCCATACCTATAAATTTCCATGTTTCCCTAGTCTCATGTCCAAATATTATGGTTAATTGTTATCTATCACCAATTGGTTCCTTTGTTTCCTCATACTTGAGTAGGGGCTTGGAAACTTTTCCCTTAGAGGTTGATGCAACAAAAACAAAAAATAAAGCATGTGTCATAAAGATAAAATGCAAAATATCAGCTAGGATAAAAGAAATTGCATGGACAAAAGCCAAGATTGAGCTCTACCCCCCCTCATTATCCCTTACAAGTTCTTGGATAATGCATGAGAAAATAAAAATAAAAAAGGAACTTTGATATCCCAACCCAAATGAATGATAAATTTGTTCATCTCAAAGGGTAATAAATGCATAAATAAATATTTATCCCAAGCTATCAAAGAAAATAAAATCATTAAAGAAAAGGGTGCACAAGAGGGGCGGTAAAAATAGGTTATAGAAAGGAGTAACTCAAGTCCCACAATTTCTCTCTCTTCACATATAATACTCAAGAACGATGGTATTTCATATATGGTACACAAATTTTGGCATCATCCATAAAGTAAACCCCACCATACCACCATTCAATTTCACCTACTAATTGATGGATCAACCTAGGAATTGTTATTCCCCTTAAAGTTGGAAGCACCTAATAGGGCCTTTGGGTAAGCCTCCCATGCCTAAGCATGGTAAATTGTCTACAAATCCTAAGCTAGAAATATATTTGAAGATGATGCTTGGGCAAAGTGATGACGTGGGCTTGGTTGACAGAGATATCTTGACATAGATGGTTTGTCTCTACCATTGTAAACCCTGTTGAAAAGGATATGGCTTTAAGCGAGGAGGAATCATGTGGTTCAACTTTTTCACCTTACTGATGGATTTATTCACTTCTTAATGAAGACACCAACCTTGTAGGCCATTTTACTCACATGTGTGGGGTAAAAAGAGTCCAATTCTTAGGTTTTATCATTCAGAGAACTATATTTTTGGTTGTCCTATGAACCACTTAAGTTGTAAAAAAATAAAATATTACTTTAGGGATTTTAGTCTAAATTTACCCCAAATTGACTTGGTTACCCTTATATTTATAGATGGGAGTCGATTTGGAGAGTATCATTGTCAGACAAATTCACATTACTCTTGTGAAAGAGTGTGTAGTAGCTTAATTTTTTGTCTTGGACCTAATGGATCACTAAGATAACGAATTATATAGAGAAACCAACAAAATATACCACAACTATTGCTATGAAAACCAAAAGCAAGTGTCAAAAAAGATCAAAAATAATTTTAAACATAATCAAAACTTTAATAAACCAAAGATTTTTTTACCCACATTCAAATGGATGAGCATTGTAAAAATATGAGTCAAACAAAAGCCTTTCTTGACAAAACTAAAAGCAAGTATTAATGGAAGAATTGTTGTACATGCAAAAAAATAGTGAAATTTCCTCCATTATGCATGTTTTTCCAAATGGAAAGCTCAAATATTCAAAATCTAATAATAGAGGCCCAATAGGTATGATTTCAAAATTGGAAGGGCCTAGAGCTATTCCTATACTCAACTCAACTACTAGGCTTGATCATGAAAATAATGAATAGATCTTGAAAATAAGATGAAAATGCTTTGCAGCTCTTGCACGCTACCTCAATTTTTTTATAAAAGGGACTTCACATTGAAAGCACTATGAAACCATATTAACATTATGCATGGGAAACCAAAAAGTGAACACTATACATAAATAGCTCATAAACACAAAAACAACAAAATTTATGTATTAAGACCCTCAAAGAAAAAAAACAACTATGGAATAACATAAAAGTTGTATCAATTCTCAAGAAAGAAACATTATCGTGAAAGAGGGAAATCTATGGAATAATAAAAAAACTGTGTTAATACTCAAGAGAGAAACACTAGATCTAGTACATTATTGTACTCTTTAGTTGATTTTGATGTCTTTCATGTTAAGGGCCAAATTCAACCTCCTAGGCACTTATCTAAATTGTAGAAAGTAATTTGTAGATTCAAAACTGCTCATGAAATTTACTAAATCGCAAGACTTGAAGCTACTACACACATCTGTGGAAGTTAATTCACCATCTAAAACAAGAATAATTGACATGAAAACTTAGGAAACATCACACATACACAGATATTTATCTAGGGGAAAGCAACTGCTCAAAACCCCTTACTCTTTATTGCATTAATCACATAATAGAGAAGAAATGCAATCCTTGCTCAAGCTTGAGCACACTGTTAGAAAATCAGAAAGGCAAAAATATTTTCTTTATATTAATAATTACTTGTGGTATTCTTATGTTTTCTTATGTTCCTCTTTTATATTTTAGTTCATCAAGCAATTACCAAAACAATAGCACAAATATCAAAGACACCAAATGTAGGTGGACAGCCAGGGAAAACCCAGTCAACAACTCTTCCTAATAATTTCATGAGATGATCCAAGACTTCTTTACCTTGACACAAACTTCCTCCACACCAAGTCAACTCTTTCTTCCTTCTATAGTTGATAACCCTTTCAACAATAACTTCAACTTAGTAGCAACATTTGGCAGCAGCAACATTGACTAGCAACAACAACTGGCAGCAACAACTTTGACATAGCAACTTCAACCCAACAGTTAGCCCAGAAAAAAAAATTTGACCCAGCAATTAGCCCAGTGAAAAATTCGACCCAGCAGTTAGCCCAGCAAAAACTTCGACCCAGCAGCTAGCCCAGCAAAATTTCAACCCAGCAATATCTTCATCCTTCCATAAAAATAGCCCAGTAAATCCACACCAGTGAGAGAGACAAACTCAAAAACTTTGATATTCCTTCTTCAACTAACTCTTCTTCTTTTTGTGCAACTTCACACTTTTTAGCTGCCTCTTTTTGTAAATCGAAATTATATGAGTGAGTATCATCCAAATGTATCGAACTGCTCCAATATATAAGCTTCCAGTGAGGTCAAATTACCTTGTTTGAGGTTGAATTGATCACCTTGAGGCTAACTTGGTGTGTAGGTGAAAAATAGCTTCTTTGACTCAATAATAAATATTTTTACACGATTCAAAAACCCAAGAAGGGTCTCTTTTAATGGAGAGTCACTCTAATGACTCAGTATAAATCCTAGAAGTCCTCAATGGGGAATTTGACCTAAAACATGATGACCCAAGCATGAAACCCATGCTTTAATAAGTCATATTAATAATAATAATAAATTATTTTCTTTCCTTTGATAAATACATTTCATTATTACTCAAATATAATTTATGAAGACCGAACCTAGTTACATTCTTCAACACACACCTTGCACTAGTATAGTCTATCTCTTTGCCTGACTAACTGAACCTGGTCCAACACTTACCCAATTTCAAGCCTTCCCAAACTCTTATTTCCTTGCATTGTTTCCTTGGGAAATTTCCCTTATTATTTAGGAATTTCACACCAAGGAATTGTGTAATTACCACAGGTCAATCCTATGATTGCATGCACCAAATGTACAACTTGGATTAGTTTACAACTAATAGTACACTTCCCTTGAACTATAGTCTTAATAGGGTAACTCAAATTTTCTACATGCAACAATTATTTTGGGTTGATTTATTATTTAACTGGTTTATCACTCAATGTGGTTGAAGTTACACACCCACAACTTGACCTCTAGTAGTTCTTCTAACAAACATGACTAGTTAAACTAATAATAAATCAAATTATTTGAAACATATTGCTACAAATTAGAAATCAATCACGTAGAATTGAACTCAAGTGTCTCCAAATAGAAATTATTGAGTTAGCTGAGTGACAAGAGCCATGTCACCTTAGCTAACTACCTCCAAGTATTCTGCTAAAATTGAAATTCGAATTTTAATCTAGTTTGACCAAGGCAAAGTCAAAACGAGATTTTATTGCTACATTTTCAACACTCCTTCTCAGCAAGAAAGGGATTATCATATACCCCAATCCTACTTCTATGGAACTCAAATTTTCCTCTTGAAAAGGGCTTTGTCAAAATATATGCATCTTGTTCCCCTATCGGAATGTACTGCAATGACATAATCTGCCTCTACACACAATCTCGTAGATGGCGATACCGGATGTCGATATGCTTGGATTGATCATGAAATATTGGATTCAAATAGAGTTTTATACAACTCTAGTTGTCACAGTAAATCACAGTAGGATCCATCTTTTCACCAAATAACTTAACAGGAATCTTTCTCATCCAAATAGCCTCACATGATGCTTGACTTGTAGCCATGTACACTGCTTCTGATGAATTAGTGCCACGGATCTCTGCTTCTTGTTGTACCAAGAAATTGTTGTTGACCCAACACTGAAAATCCCTCCCAAATTGATCTCCATGTGCGATAGACTACACACCCAATATGTATCTATGAAGCCTTGCAGCTTCACTCCCTATGTCTGTATGTACCAAAGACCAAACTGAGTGGTGCCTCTGAAGTATCTCAACACATGTCTTGCTTCATTCCAATACAGTTTGGTTGGCTTAACCATTTCTTGAATAAGTTGGTTAACTGCATAACACATGTTTGGTCGAGTGTTCACCAAATACATGAGTGAACCCACAAGTTGCATGTAAATGGTAGCCTCCACTACTTCACTTGAAGTAGCATCCTCCTTCCTCTAGTTTCCTGTTAGAGGAGTCTCCATGGGTATGCACATTTCCATATAGAACCTCAGAATTATCTCGTTGGCATACTTTCCCTGAGATAAAAATAGTTCCCCGTCTCCTTTCTATACATCTAATCCAAGGAAATAGTGCATGAGGCCCATGTCCTCCATATTGAACTCTCTTGCAAGGTCCTCCTTGCAATATTTTATCAACTGCTCATCGCCAATAAGGATCAAGTCATCAACATATAAAATAATAATCAATAATTTATCTTGTACCACAATGTGATAAAGTTTTGCATCTACTTCACTTTTGGTGAAGCCTAAAATGGTGAGATAGTTATCGATCCTAGTATACGAAGCACGGGGTGCATGCTTGAGTCCATACAATGCTCGCTTGAGTCTGCACACATGTGACTCTATGTAAAAGGTCTCAAACCCCTTTTCCTAATCAATATAAACCTCCTCCTTAATAACTCCATTGAGGAATGTTGTCTTCACATTCATCTGGTGGATCTTCCACACCATCTACACTAACAGTGCCAGAATTTACCTAATGGATGAGTACCTTGCTACTGGAGAAAAGGTCTCCTCATAGTCAATTCCATCCACTTGAGAGAACTCCTTGGCCACAAATTTGGCCTTGTGTTTATCTATGCTCCCATCTACTTCATGATTTACCTTGTAAAGCCATCGCAAACCAACCATTGATTTGTCTTTTGGTCTTGGGACCACTTCCCAAACATTGTTTCTGACAATGGAATCATATTCATGTTGGAAATGCTGAGAGGGGGGTGAATTAGTACTTCTTTTCAATTGTTATTTTTACCAGTTAGATCACTTATATTTAGAACACAAAAATGAATAATAGAAGTAAACTCTTTTATTAATATAATATTTATAATGAATCAACTACAATATGGGTAGGGCTCCAATCCTTGATGAAGAAACCCAGGCTCCAACCTAGGATGTGCCAAGCACCTACTTGGACTCTAGTGAGGCTCCGACCACTAGATCTTCAACCCTATCTTATCCAAGGCACCAATCTTGAGTTTAGGAGCACCAAATCCAAGCACACCAATCCTTAATATTCCAGGCTCCAACCTGTATTTTCCAAGCACCGACTTGGACTTCTAAGGCTCCAACCTTGTCAATTTTGAGGCACCAACCTCAAGGGCTCCAACCCTATATCTGGTTCACTTTGTCAAGGTATGTTTGGTTGTACTTTACGACTCCCAATATCTTCTTCAATGATCCTTGTCAATCTCTTCAGTAATGCCTTGTCCAAATCACTTCATTAATGACAACCTGTCTTCATATGAAGGAGTCTTCACAACTCTTCATATTTCTCAAACAAAATCTCCAAGTCACATCATGATGACTAACACACCATGGTCACAATCTTCAATGTATCTTCAATGATCTTGCACACACACAACTCTCTCTCTCAACCCTCTGTTCTAAAAGTCGCAATACCTGCTTCAGGAGTAATTGCTTCAGAAGAGTGACTATTGCGACTTCAGGTTGTGCACATAATTATAAAATAACCATATCTTATGCAGTCTCTTTTAACAAAATGTGGGTTGTGCTTCTACGGATTCATTATAATTCTAAACTTTCAATGATTAACCCAATCAACATAATGCTTTTACCTTCGTCTTTCGCTGGCCGTTCGGCTTCCTTTACGCTCACTCGACCCTCGGATTTCTTTCAACTGTTACTTCGGCATACTTTGTCTCTTCAATTTCATGAGTTGTGAACTTCTTTATGCTCTACTTTTATGCCCAAGATAGATACTCAGAACTGAAGCGTTTTAACTCTTTTTTATATGAGTTTCACCAACAACCAAAGGACACATCTATTGGAGGGAGGTCGACTTGTATATTAAAAAAATATATCGGAGAGTATTTTATCCATAGACTTGATTATTCACGGAAACCATATAAGAGATATTATACCGACATGGAGGTCCCACATGCCACATCATCACCTTTAATCCCGCATTCGCAATTTCATGAGAATCTGAGTCATTCCTTTAATCCCGAAATCACAACTTCATAAAAATCAGAGTTTTTACAAGTGTGCACATGCTCTGTCTTCTAATGGAGCGGATGTGATATTCAATGAATTGTTTTTAATGAATCCATCGGGTCCACAATATTATCACAATCAGAGGTTTTACACGTCATCCCTTTGAAACTTGTGATTCAATGGATGCAATATTACATTAAGTTATGTTATAGTGTTGTAGTCGGGTCCGCAATAATATCACAATCGCAGTTTTTAATGTGATATCCCTTTATAACTTTTGATATGAAAGTCCCAATAAGCGGATGTGATATTACATTAGGGTTGTTACCCAGTGATCGGGTCCACATATTATATCGCAATCAGAGTTTAAATGTGACAAGACTTCATAACTTGCGATGCGAAGTTTCCAATACGGCGGATGCGATATTAATTAGGGAATGTTGTAATGGGACCATCGGGTCCGCAACTTATATCACAATCAATGGGTTTTGAGCAGTGGAATATAATATAAAACGTTGATATTATATACTACTAATACGTTTTCTCTAATAAATTTGTTTATGCTCCTCCTTTGTTTTATTCCTATCGGTTCTTCTTGGGCATATATTAATTGTGATACTTCCAATATGGCTACTCCAATGTTTTCTTCTTTACTCCTCTGATATCATTGTTGCTCTTTGTTCTTCTGATAGCACTTACCCTTGGGCATATGCGATAACCTACTTCCTTGATGATTTCTGATGAACTCTTCCTCTTATTCTTTGGCTTCATGGCTTCTCCTCTTTACTATTTCTCTTTCTCTTCTGATGGCTTCTGATATCTTTCCTCCTCGATTCCATTGTTTCTATTATGTCTATGTTCAATCCTTGGATCCTCCATGAGCAGTACCATGATTAATGAGAATTAATGGGAAACCTCACATGTCACAAGAATTTTCCATCACAAACATTGCCATATTGACATCACTGACAACCTAGATTAAAAATCTCCCCCTTTTCATTGATGGCAATTTTCTTCTTCTCTCCCCCTTTGACATCAATGGCAAAGGAGTGCACAAGGACTCCCCCTGTTGAATTGCTCCCCCTGTCAAACTGCTTTTGTTCTTTATGAATATAATATTTTTATGGGTAATGTTACTCCCCCTGTCGTGGTGCTCTTCTTTTCACTCAAGATAGAAGGATTGTTGCCTCATCCTCAACTAGCACATTATCCCCTCTTCATGTCTCATAACTTCTTCATAATGCTTTCAACAATGCTTAAATATGCTCTACTTCAATGCTTCAAAACAAACTCCAAATAGTCATACACCAAATGTCCAAGTCTAGTTTTTTTTTATACTTCTACACTGTATTTTGTTGTCTCCACAGTTAGAATTAATAGGCCTTCACAGTCTGAATCAAGAGAAAATGCCACTAAAATTGTCATTCTTACTATCTTTCTTCAAATCAGGATTTCTTTATATCTCTGTGCTTCTCCTTAAGTTGTTGAGCAATATTCGACAGCACAAACATTCTCCCCTTTTTTTTTAATATCTAATTCTTAACTGTCTTTTAAATTCTTTCTACTGGTTGACAACTTTTTGCAATGCTTCAATTATGTTAGATTCTTCCAACTGCTCTTGCTTCAAGCTCCATTGCCAGATGTGTTTGTTTGTTTGAATTTTGCCTCTATTATTGTCCTTGATTTACCTGTTCTCACATTATATCCCTGAGTCGAGACATTCAACTTCTGTAATACCAACAACATAGTTATTTTCCCTATTTCTCTAGCATTGGATGGCCTTCTCTGCTGCTCCAATTTCTACGTAGTGATCAAGTGGAAAGCATCTTCAACAACAGTCCAAATAATGGTTACAAGATCATGTTCTTCAATGTATTGCTCCTGAGAAATGATATTTATCAAAGGATGATTGTTAATATAGCTCAACAAGGATTTCATAAGGACCCTTTCATGAATAGCTTCTGCAATAATGATCAAGAATCACAGGCTCCCCCTAACTGTATGCATCATCTCTTTTGGCAGAGTCTTCCCATCAAATGCTTAGATTATCGAAGATCAGGTCAATAACATGTGTTGTTGGCTGGAGGGTTCAAGGGAATTTCGGATTGTATTTTCTTCCTTCTCCATACTTTTGTAACTTTCTTATCTGGCATAGTTCTAGCTTTAGAAGGTGCCCAAATCAAGTTACAATTACGTCCCATATGACCACTTTTATGACACTTGAAGCATTCTATGTTGTTCATGAATAAGAATTCATGATTTCTTCCTACAGAATTGCTTCTCGGAGATTGTCGAGGACCATAGTTTCTATCTGTGTGCTATTCCCTGCAATATTTTTCCATGTGTCCAAAGTTTGTACAAGAATAACAATCACCAAGAAATATACTTTGGTACCTGGGAGAAGAAGGTTTCCTTGATGTACTTCTGAAGTCTTTCTACCTTGAGATCCTTTGATTATAACCATTGCTTCTTGCATCCTTGACATCATCTTCATTTCTTCTTGGAATAGGATTTCCTTCATTGTTGCCTTGACTCTTATCCTTGCCTTTGCTGGAACTGGGAGCATCAACATTTCTTTCTGGCTTCCTCACGTCCTTTTTGTTTGAAGTATGGTCACCCTTGCTTGAGGATTCACCTTCATAGCCAAGACCTAATTTATCAAATGGAGATCTTTGATGGCTGAGCATGTCATCCAAGGTTTGAGAGCTCTTCAATATTTTTTCCATCCCTTCAACCTTTTTCCTGAGGGAGACAATCTCTTCTTCCAATCTTTCGCAATCATTATTCTTCTTAGCAAGCTATTTCTCAATCTCTTCCTTAATATGTATTGCTTCATTTTCCTTCTAATTTAAGGGAGATGATATCTAACTTCATTTTGAAAATTTCTTCATTTTCCTTTGCTTGCTTTCCATTTCTTCCTTGATCCTTGTAGCCTTACATGTTTTGGCCTTGAGAAGGTTGATGTCAGATTTTAATTTGAAGATTTCTCCATCCTTTTCTTTTAGTTGACATATCATGGTGTTTCTCTCCTTTTCTACTTCATCAACCTATCCTTCTATGATTTCCAATGTTTCCATTGTCTTCTCAACTCCTTGTGCTTATTTCCTTGCTTCTTCTAGTTGTGATCTAAGGGAGGAGACCTCTTCCTTGTATTGACCAATCTCTGCTTCAAGTTTGTTCAAGCTCTGGTGCCTTTGTTCAAGGTGGCTTGACAAGTTATCTTCCCATTTCTTTGCTTTATCCAATTGATTTTTCATGGATATGACTTCTTCATGATGCTTTCTTTTTCTTTGATCAAATTCTTTCTTTCTTCCTTGTTTGGTCTTGGTCACTAGCTAGTACTTTCTTATTAAGTTCCTCATTTTCCTTTTTCAAATTGATAATCTCTTCCATGGCAGACATAAGTTTAGTGAGGAGATATTCTTCAAAATGTTTTTCATTCTCTTCATCTTCTAGGGCTGCTTTAGCCTTGATGTCATCATTCTCATTTTCAACTTCTATGATGCGTTCTGGATTTCCTTCTTGGTTTCCATCATCTTCTTGACCAGTGGTCATGGTCAATGCTCCTTTTGAGTGAAGGTCGTGAAGTTTGTCCCATATACCCTTCACTGACGAACATTTTCCTAAATTGTTCTTTATAAAATCTGGTAGCCCATTCAAGATTTCCTTCATTTCTTTTGCATTGTACTCCTTGGATTCTCCATCCATCATGCTATCAACAATCACTGATTTCCAGATTTCAATGCCTTGTGTCTTAAAAAAATTCCTCATTTTTGCTTCCCATATATCAAAGTTTCCATTGAACCATGGATCCTTCACAAATTGATTGACTTATATTTCAATGTTAGATAGAAACACATCTTTAGGAGGATTGGAGACTTTCTTCCTTGGCTTCACCATTTGTGTTCTAATGATCAACCTTCAAGCTCTTAGGCTTTGAGTGACGGTATTGGCTCTGATACCAATTGTTGGAAATACTGAGAGGGGGGTGAATCAGTATTTCTTTTCAATTGTTATTTTTACCAGTTGAATCACTTATATTTAGAACACATAAATGAATAATATAAGTAGACACTTTTATTAATATAATCTTTATAATGAATCAAGTACAATATGGGAAGGGCTCCAACCCTTGATGAAGACAACTAGGCTCCAACCTGGGATGTGCCAAGCACCTACTTGGACTTTAGTGAGGTTCCAACCTCTAGGGCTTCGACCCTATCTTATCCAAGGCACCAACCTTGAGTTTAGGAGCACCAACTCCAAGGACACCAATCCTCAATCTTCCAGGCTCCAACCTGTATTTTCCAAGCACCAACTTGGAATTCCAAGGCTCCAACCTTGTCAATTTTGAGGCACCAACCTGAAGGGCTCCAACCCTATACCTAGTTCACTTTGTCAAGGTATGTTTGGTTGTATTTAATGGCTCCCAATATCTTATTCAACGAGCCCTGTCAACCTCTTCAGCAATGCCTTCTCCAAATCACTTCATTAATGAAAACTTGTCTTCATATGAAGGAGTCTTTACAACTCTTCATATTGCTCAAACAGAATCTCCAAGTCACATCATTATGACTAACACACCATGGTCGCAATCGTCAATGTATCTTCAATGATCTTGCACACACACAACTCTATGTTTCAACCCTCTGTTCTAACAGTTGTGATAACTGCTTCAGGAGTAATTGCTTTAGAAGAGTGACTATTGCGGCTTCAGGTTGTGCGCACAATTATAAAACAACCATGTCTTATGTAGTCTCTTTTAACAGAACATGGATTGTGCTTCTACGGATTCATTATAAATCTGAACTTTCAATGATTAACCCAGTCAACATTATGCTTTTACCTTCATCTTCCACTGGCCATTCAACTTCCTATGTGCTCACTTGACCTTCGACTTTTATTCTATTGTTCCTTCGGCTTCCTCTGTCTCTTCAAGTTCACGAGTTGTGAACTTCTTTATGCTCTATTTTAACTCGTTTTTATATGATTTTCAGCAATGACCAAAGGACACGTTTATTGGAGGGAGGCCAACTTGTATATTAAAAATATATATCTGAGAGTCTTTCATCCATAGACTTGATTATTCACAGAAACCATATAAGAGTTGTTATACCCACATTGAGGTCCCACATCCCATCTCATCACCTTTAATCCTGCAATCACAACTTCATAAAAATTGGAGGTTTTACAAGTGTGCACACGCTTTGTCTTCCAATGGAGTGGAAGTGATATTCAATGAACTATTTTTAATAAATACATCAGGTCCACAATATTATCACGATTGAAGGTTTTACATGTCATCCTTTGAAACTTGTGATTCAACGGATGTGATATTACATTCAGTTATGATATAGTGTTGTAGTCGGGTCCGCAATAATATCGAAATCATAGTTTTTAATGTGACATCCCTTTCTAACTTGTGATATGAAAGTTCCAATACGCGGATGCAATATTACATTAGGGTTGTTACCATACAATGATTGGGTCCACACATTATATCGCAACCGGAGTTTTAATGTGAGAAGCCTTCATAACTTGTGACGTGAAGGTTCTGATATGGCAGATGCGATATTAACTAGGGCGTGTTGTAATGGGACCATCAGGTCCGCAACTTATATCACAATAGGTGGGTTTTGAGCAATGGCATATAATAGAAAACACTGATATTATATATTACTGATATGATTTCTTCGATAACTCTGTTTATGCTCCTCTGTTGTTTTCTTCCTATCGGTTCTTCTTGGGCATATATTACATGCGATACTTCCAATATGGCTCCTCCAATATTTTCTTCTTTACTCCTCTAATATCGTTTTTTCTCTTTGTTCTTTTAATAGTACTTACCCTTGGGCATATGTGATAACCTACTTCCTTGAAGGATTTTGATGAAATCTTCCTCTTATTCTTTGGCTTCATGGCTTCTCCTTTTTACTCTTTCTCTTTCTCTTATGATGGCTTCTGATACCTTTCCTCCTCAGTTCCATTGTTTCTATTATGTTTGTATTCCATCCTTGGATCCTCCATGAGTAGTATCATGATCAATGAGCATTAATGGGCAACCTCACATGTCACAAGAATTTGCCATCACAAACACCGCCATATTGACATCAATGACAACCTAGATTAACAATTCCTCTACCATAGCATCAACCCAAATCAGTTGCTTTAAAGCTTCCTTGAATGAGGATGGCTCTGTCTCTACAATCTCGCTCATCAGATCTATATTGCCAGTGTACTGATCCGGTAACGTCATCTACCTACGTTGTGATGTGAGTGCTCCCATATTCTCTCTAGCATCCTGTAATAATCTTTCATCTTCCCTGGTTCACTTCCTTCCTTATTTGGATGTATTTGCTTAAGTGGATGTCTCCACTCTTTTTCATCTACTTGTGGCTACTCCACACCTTCCTGAGGTTCTTCCTTTGAAGCCAAAATATCTTGATCAGGCTACAACTGAAGCTCCTTCTCAAGAGAACACCTCATTTCCTTATCCTCAACAAACTTCACATATCATCTTACTATTGTCATTCTGATGGATGGAAAGTATACCCAATAGTTGTAAGGTGTATCTGTGTACCCCACAAATATGCCCAACTTTGTTATCGTCTCTAGATTATTCCTTGCTTCCTTGGAAACATGATAGTAAACTGATGATCCAAAGATCCTGAAGTGTGACACATCTGGTTTCTTCCCTGAAAAAGCTTCCCCTAGTGTACTCATGCCAAGAATGTTGTGAGGAATCATGTTCTACAAATAGAATTTTGTGTTGCAAGCTTTAGCCAACAAGTGTAGAGGTAGGCTTTGGTCATGCAACATCACTCATGTTGCCCCCACAATGATTTGTTTCTTCCTCTCAGCCACCCCATTATGTTGTGGGTTATGGGGTGTTTTGAACTCTCGTCAAATTCCTTCCTTTGCACATAAATTTTTAAACTCATTTGACACATGCTCACCATTGTTATTGCCCCTAAAATCCTTCACTTTTCTTCTAGTATCTTTCTCAACAAGTGCTTTAAACTCAACAAATTTGGATAATTTCTGGTATCTCATATGTATGAAGTAGATCTAGCACTTCCGTGAGAAATCATCTACAAATATAACATAATACCTTTCATTGGCAGTGGAGGCTATTGAGAAAGGTCCTCAAACATTAGAGTGGATCCTTTCAAGGACTGCATGCGCCCTGTTGTCCCAATAATTGAAGGTGGATTTTGTGTGCTTCCCAAAGGTACACCATTTTCATGTATCACGCTACTCTAGTGTTCCTTTGGGGACCTCTGTAGAAATCTATTGCATGATCTTCAAAGCACCATGATGCAGATGGCCAAGTCTTCTATGACATAATTTGTTGACATCTCAACTCTGCACCTTCTCTTCTTTTGTGCCTAATGTTGCACAATCTTCCACATCTAATTTGTAGAGGTTCTTCACTCAAACCTTGATCTGCTTCACTTGTTCTGTGGCAATACTCAAGAAATCCTTACCTTTGTTGAACATAACATCATAGCCATGGTCCTCCATCACAAGTACAGAAACTAGATTCTTCTTTAGACTCAATATAAACATTGCATCTTTGAGCCTGAGAGGGGGTCAAACTCCCTCTAAAAAATTAATTGTACCAATACAAGTTGTGCTATACCTTCCATCGTCACCCATCTCGATGTGCATCTAGAGATCATTCTCCTCCAAGTCACTGAAAAATTCTTTGCTTCCCGCCATGTGGAATGAGGCATCGTTGTCAATATACCACACACTACCCATCAATGTGTTTTCCATGCATGTAATGAGGGTAAAATCAAGTTCAAAATATGAAGCCAAGGCTTCACCTGTTGCTCCTCCTATGGTCTTCTTGCTTGCTTTCTTATGTGGACACTTCGTTGCATATTGCCTGAATTCATGACAGTGAAAGCACTTTATTTTGAACAAGTCTTTATTCTTTCCCCCTTGACTCGAATCTACGTTGTATTGGGATTTCTTCCCTTTCCCTTTCTTTTCTTTTCCATCCAAGGCATATTTCTCCTCATCCTCACCCTTGGATAAGTTATCATCTCCGATGCTTCACCTCATCTCCTCCTGTACCAAATCAGACCAAAGGCATTCCCAATTTGGTAGCTTCTCCCTCCCATTCATTGAATATTGGTAGTTGTGCCAGCTCTTAGGAAGGCCTATAAGGGTTAGGCTCACCAAATAATCCCCTGCTACAGTAACACCAACTTGACCGAGTTCATCACGACATTGTGTGAACCTTCTAAGGTATTGTGGAATGGTCTCATTCCTTTGCATCTTGATGTTTCAAATCTTGTCCTTGAATGCCAATTTCCTATGGTCACTACTATTCTGGAACAAATCTATTAACACTTGCCACATTGCATACGAAGTCTCTTTGCTATGGAGATTAGAGACAATATGGTCTCATACTTCCTCCAACATGATCATCCTCACCTTGGAAACACACTTCTTCCAATATGCTAGATCCTGAGCACCATCTGTTGTGGATTTCGGAATATCATTATCAATGAATTCCTTCAACGCATTATCCTCCAGTATTTCCTCCATCTATTCCTTCCATGCAACATAATTCTAGATTCCCTCAAGGATATACCTGAGCCTTAGTCCATTAAAATCCATCTTCTCAGTCCTGATGAAAACCTACAAACTAATTTGCAACCTCAAACCTCCCACAATGACAACTTCAAAATCTCTACTCTACAATGATTCCTTATCTGATACCATGTAGAAATTAATGTGTAGATTCCAAAATACTCATGAAATTTACTAAACCACAAGGCTTGAAGCTACTCTACTCATATGTGGAAGTTAATTCACCATCTAAAACAAGAATCATTGACATGCAAAAGGAAACATCACACATACATAGAGATTTATCTAGGGGGGAGAAATTCAAAACCCCTTACTATATATATTACATTAATTAGAGAATAGAGAAAAAACACAATGCTTTCTCAAGCTTGAGCACACCGTGCACTAGTATAGTCTATCTTTATACCTGACTAGTTAAACCTGGCCCAACACTTAGCCAATTTCAAGCCTTCCCAAGCTCCTATTTCGTTGGGTTGTTTCCTTTTTAGCCAATTTCAAGCCTTCCCAAGCTCCTATTTCCTTGGGTTGTTTCCTTGTTAAATTTCCCCTATTATTTAGGAATTTCACACCAAGTAATTACACAATTACCATAGGCCAAACCTCTGACTGCATGCACCACCTGTACAAATTGAATTAGTTTACAATTGATAGTAAATTGCACTTGCATTCCAATGTCAATAGGGTAACTCGAATTCTTTACATGTAACAATTATTTTGGGTTGATTAATCAGTTAACTAGTTGATCACTCGGTGTGGTTTAAGTTACACACCCACAAATTGACCTCAACTAATTCTTCTGGCAGTTAGAACTAGTTAAACTGACAATAACTCAAAATAATTGAAATGGATTGCTACAAATTAGTAATCAATCATGTGGAACTGAGCTCAAGTGTCTCCAACTCGAATTTACTGAGTTAACTGAGTGAAAAGAGCCATGTCACCTCTTTAACTACCTCCAAGTATTCTGCAAAAAATTCAAATTCAAATTTTAATATACTTTGACCAAGGCAAAGTCAAAACTAGATTTTCTTGTTTCATTTTCAACATAAATGTCCTCTATATTTCTATAGAGGTGGTACTCCTCTTTTCATTCACTCAAATCTTGAAAATTGACTTAAATCAGAAAGTTTTTCATTCAACACATTCACCTATGAGTGAGCTAAGCGAATTTTCAAAACAAAGAAAGAAAAAAAAACATAAATAAATATTATCTCACACATTTGTTCCATGATACATATCCATTCACACATATCATGAGAAAAATGTATTTGAAGCAAATTCATAGATAAAAAGTAATAAATGATGTACATTTTTAAAGAACTCAAAAATTATTTCTTTCATTCAACATCATAAAGAGTCATAGAAGAACATTCACGAGATCTCATTGCTTAATAAAAGAATTTATGAAACCACAAATTCCATGCACTCCCAAAAATAGCTCTATGCTAGAGTAAAAATTTATATTATATACTTTAAGTTTGAAGAAAGAAAGTGCCTAAAGCACTCTAATAACTCTTGATTGTTAAGTGTAACTTGAATGCATTCTTCCCTAATGGACTAGGATGGGGTTCACGTGGACCAATAATTAATATATATTAACCTAAAAGAAAAGAAAACGGTTGTAGTCAAAGATCAGCTTCACAATGTAAAACACAATCCACAAAGTTGAATGATGACAGACACTAGGGAGAAAGAAATGGAAATTGATTCAAACAAAATATGGAACACTAACAAAATTGCAAAAGGATGACCAGTGGAATGAATCCTCTCTTTCCTGTGACATCTAATTATTGGAGTATATATTGGCTTCATATATCTATTAATCTAACAGTTGGATGGATATTAAGGATAAATAATATCCTTTAAATATTTCCTAAGTCATTCTTCAATATAGTCCTTCACTGGTGGGATGGTTATGTCTTCCTTCAACCCCGGTGTGAAAATATCGTCTTCTATTTCTTTTGAACCTGACTGCAATTATTCAATGACCAATAGTTGGTATTTATTTCCATTATGAAATGTGACTAACCATTTTTGAATTTCTTCATTTGGAAAATATGTTAAGTTTTTAAACTCATTACCTTGTGATGTTTTAATAAATTTCAAATTATTCTTGTAATAAATCTTTCAAAACTAGCAAGGAGTCTCTAAACAATCTAGACCCTTATAGATCTCTGACAACGTTAATAACTTTGAAGAAATCATTACTCCTTCAATCATTAATTCTTGTGAATTTGGAAATAGCACCTTGTGACATCATGATCCTAGCATGGCATCCTACCTTCATTTTTTTTATTTGCTTCCATGTTGGAAACCCTTGTTGATTTTTTTGGAAGTCATTGAGTAGTAATCTTGATGATGAATTTCATTAAATCATTATCACAAAATTGTTGATCATGATCAAAATCCTTTTGCAAATAATCAAAGAAAAAAATCCTTTGAGAAATATTTCTTAAATAGAAACAAATTTATCACACTTCAATAATTCCCATATGCTTATTAATATTATCTATGCAATAGGTTTAATACCATTAAATATTTGTTTTCCTTTTTAAGCTGACCGAGTATGTAGGGTTTAGTTGTTGGTGCAGATTCTAGGGATTCAATAGTCAAAGGGGGCATGAATAGAGATTTGGGACTAAGTGCTTCTTTAAACTCACTAATCCTTTTATTCAATCTCATGTGCTCAATTTCTTGCTCTATAATAGAATGAACAAGTGCATCCCCTATAGCCATGTACAATATAAAAATTCTAGAAGGTCCAACTCCTAATACGTCTATCTTTGACTTCCATTTCGTCATGACTTTCTTATTTTTAATGTGCACCATTCAAATTGAAATTTATTACCATCTTTATCATGTAAATTATCATGCATTGTGAGTGATTTCTCTTCAAAAATGATTGCCTTCTTAGCAGCTAATTCTTCCACTCCCTTTTAACTGTCAACTAAGCGTAGTGCCAGTTAGTCTAGAACTGTGGCATTGTCCACCTCCATGTCTGCGTGTATTTCTGCTTGTTTTGACCCTTTCTTACTAAAACTTTTACTTTTTGATGAAGTGAAAATATGATAATATTTCAAGCTACCATGAGGGGGGGGGGGGGGGTGGGGGTTGTTCTTCACTATCATCTCAACCTAAGCATCATATATTACTCTCTCCATGATTCGTAGTTGTTTCTTGTTTTATATTAGCCAAGGAAGAACTCCAATAGGTCTATGGGACTAATGAGGACTATACATTTGTAGGTTTTTTCCCTCTTTTCTTGGTCTTCCCTTCTAAATCGATGCTAATTTCAGTGACTAAATCAGCATTACGTACAATTGGTTCCTTTTCTTTTTCTCTTGAAATTTTTTCTTTATTGTCTCCACTTTCCTTTGTAACTTTGATAAAAAAGTTTTCATATCTTAATAATGCCATATTTTTTTCAAAATAGGCCCTCAACATCAAATCCTTGGGCAGGTTCAGCCTCTTTCAATTTCTTCAAAAAATTCTACCAAATGTGCATAATTCTTCACCACAATTTCTCCAACTTTAAATAGTAGTGAGGTGAATTGTTTCTTCTTTTTCTTGTCAAATAAGATCGACTCGGAAAATTATTTCCTACGCGCTTCAGTAACTAAAATTTATAGGAGATCAAACCAAGAAGTAACAGTGACCTATCTCGATATCCATAAAGTTTTATTTGTGTGTGGTTTTCCTCTACTATATACACTCATTTTCCTATCAGGAACTCTTGTTCCTTTGGAGTTATTCTTTGTGTTTCATTTCCAGTCAACATGTATCTAAATTCTTTAGCAAATTGGTCCTAGAGATGGCAAAAGTGACATTTCCTTATGTCTCCACAAAATAGAATACCACAATAGTATTATTTCCACTTCAAGATTTATTTTGCTTTTAGGAGGTAAGTTGTTGAACAAATTACAATAAACTATGGCATCACTAAATAAGTTGTCATAAATAATCTCCCAAAGTTTTATAATAATTTGATAATTGGAAGGAAATCTCATTATAGATTACATTCATCAAATCGATATATATATATATATATATATATATATATATAATATATATATATATATTATAATATATATATATATATATATATATATCCTTTCTAAAAAATGTAAGATACGCACGACTCACCTAGGTACATGAGACATTGACTCACATCACATAATGTGGATGAATAACCAAGAGAAATCCTTATATGGATCTACTAATAGTGGAATATCAATAGAAGTGAGGTTGGCCAAAATATGTGTAGACTAATGCATCAATTCTCGAATGACATAGATTATGCCACCCTGATATTTAAGAAAATCATTAGCTTCAAACAACTTGAGTTTCCTAGTTTGGTCTAACAACTTGAGCATCCCTATGAAAACTTTGGGAGTCAACAAGATTGGGGTTTTTCCTTGTAATGAAACTCGTATAGTCTTGGTCTTAGGGTTGAACCAGTAGTCATACCAACAAACAATTTCTTTAGAATCAAATACCTCTAGAATGCACCCATTGTTAGAAAGGTCGATAATCCAAATTATATTATTCTACTTCTTCTTAGGTGTTACGTCCAAATACCATTGATAAGCTGTAGACCAGTGGAAGTTGTCATCTTGTCGTGCAAGTAAATTAGTTGTATACTCCTTTTACTCACCATATTGCTTTATTCTTCCAACCCATTTTGATATGTGTGATAGGTCAAGTGAGTCTTTACAAAACTCTTAGTTTTTTAAAGCTTTGTTTATGTGTAGCATTTAGTATTACATTCCTGCATCACAGATTGTCTTCATTGAGACATATGAGAAAAAATGAGAAGTTATTAACCTATCGCATGTCTTTAAATGGTGTATTAGTGGATTTGATTCACATAGCACAATATCAACAACTTTCCACTTTGGAGATCAAATTTAATGAGCTTTCAATTAGCAAAAAGACTCCTTCCTCTTACAACATAGTTACCGATCAAACGAGGAAATCACCTAATACCCATTTTTTTGAGGTAGCAAAAAATCACATAATTTTGAAAAGTGGTGATTCAGAATACACTTTTTTTTAGCATATTTTTGGCACTTTAAATTTTCTTACATATCAAGTATGAACAATTTTTTTAAATGTTAGTGATTTTCATGTTGATTTTGAAAAGTGTTGATGGAGCATCAACACATTTTTTTAGGGTTTATTTTTGACACTTCAAAATTTTTTATTTATCAAGTATGAACATTTTTTTAAATGTTAGTCATTTTCATTTTGATTTTGAAAAGTTTGATGTAACATCAACCCTTATTGTTTAGAGGGCTTATTCTTTACACTTTAAATTTTCTAATGTATTAAGTGTGAATATTTATTTTTAAATGTTGGTGATTTTCATGTTGGTAATAAAACATATAAATAAATAAATAAAAACATGCCCTTGGCCAAGCAGGGGACGAGCCTGTTTGCTTTTCAAATTTTGATTAAAAAAATATTTTTT
>APFE030665717.1:46758-61148 GCA_000404065.3 Pinus taeda
AAATTTATGATTTTAATATTTTTTTAATCGTTTTTAATGTGTATTTAAATATTTTTTATTATCTAATTCACTTTTATTTATTTGTTTTACAGTGACTTTGAGAAAGTGTTTTCCTACAAGTATCTAGGAATGGATATTCATCACAAGTTCAACTGGAACTATAGCACTGAAAAAAGGATTAATGGGGGATGGAAAGTTTATTTTAGTCTTGAAAATAATTGTAAAACGAGAAACCTCTTAATGTGGGATAGAAAGAAGTTCCTCTTTGAAACTTTAGTCACTCTGGTGTGAAGTTTGGGGTTGTAGCATCTCTAAAGAATCCTAGAAAAAGATTGAGAAAATCAAAAAGCGTTTTATAACGTATAACCTCAAAATTAAAAGCAACACACCCTATCATATTCTCCTTCTTTCCCCTATCGAGAGTCTAGCTATGACTAGGCTTCTATTGTACAAGCACAAACTCAATAACATAGGAGACCATAGACTTTCTAAGCTAGCTTTAAATTCCAACCAAAACCACCTAAGGCTCAAACGAGGTTGGTGTAAAGACACGAGGGCCTGGTTAAACCATTGGGAGATTGACCAGAATGTTGCATTGCAAAACATTAATAACATTAAAAATATTGTTACTTCTAAATTCAAAGAAAAAATGTGGTGTGAGAAATATTTAGCAGCGAAAAGAAAATTAAGATATTATAAGGAGGTCATCAATCCCACCCTAGAAGATCAAAAGTATATCTCTGTTTTAACTAGCTCAAAGACGAAAATTAATATAGCCAAGATTAAAACGAACTCTCATGAGCTCCATAGTAAAACGAGTTGTTCAGCAGATCCTAAAACACCATGGATGGAAAGGTTTTGCCATCTATGTGAGAATAAGAACATCAAGGATGAAAATCACTTCCTCTTAGAGTGCTCCACCTACAACCACGTTAGATCTCAATTTCAAAATCTTTGTTGCAATACTGACCTTCCTAGCATTTTACGTTGTCAAAATTACAGTGAGCTCAGGAGGCTTCTCTCCAAGTTGTTTGAGCATAGGAATAAAATCTTAAATCAAACTAAATAATTCGTTTCTTTAGGTCGGATAGACCAAAGTTTGGTCTCAGTGGACGTTAACCACCATCATCATCATCATCAAATTATATATATATATATATATATAATATATATATATATATATATTCTTTTCTTTTTTTCTTTTTCTTTTTTATAAGTTAATTTCAAATTTTATATATATATAATATATATATATATATATAATTGTAACACCCCCATTTACCTTAGTTTCATTTGTGTCTTTTACAAACATGTTTAATTGTTAAGAAATTACCTCTTTTGGAGGTTGGCAAGTTGTTTAGCTAATTAAAGGCCTAATTGAATTAGGAAATACTTTTAATTCTTATTTAAAAGAAATGATTAGGATTTACTAGAATATATGTTATATGAGGAAAGGAAAACTTATGGAGGATCACAAGAGTTCCTAACTCCCAACACAGTTGGAAGAAATAGTTACTCCTTATTCCAAGGGATTTTCTTTAAAGAAAGGAATCTGGGGAAAAGCGGGTGGGGGTGGGCACTGGGTTGGTGTTTTTTGCGGAAAAACAAACAAAATGGGTTGAGGTTGTGTGCTGCGCAAGGGTTCAGTTCTTGATCTGGTAAAGATCAGTGAAACGCTCGAACTCTGTCAACAATATTCAGGTTGGGTCAAGGAAGACTCTGATTGCCTAAAGAAAGCTTTAAAGAAAAGCTCTTAACTGTAACCACTGTTTGGGAGTTGGGAGAGCTCAGGGGGAGATTGGGTCAAGGAAGACTCTGATTGCCTAAAGAAAGCTTTAAAGAAAAGCTCTTAACTGTAACCATTGTTTGGGAGTTGGGAGAGCTTGGGGGAGAATGGAGATCAAACCATTCTCATTGGCAAGGAGGTGTGGTCGTAGCCGAGGAGTTTTCCTCGTTAAAATGTAAATAAGTATTCTAAATATATAATTACATTATGTTGGTTGATAATTTTTATAGTAAATGAAGAAATGAGGAAAAAGCATTTATGTAGAACACATTGAAATATATTTATGTAGAGTTAAGAGGTAAATTAGTTCTAGATTTACCAGTGTATGGTGGTAGAGATACTTGAGTGAGAACAAAGTATGAGGAGGTTTCCTCATAAACAATGTGGAACCTTTCTTCCTACAACTTGTACAATATCAATTTTCTTTCATGAAAACAAATGAATATGTAAGAACATTTCTCCGTTGTAGTGATTATATGAAGGAAATTGAATTTATCTCTTTAAATCACAAATCACAACCAGTGATATAGATAAGTAATCTAAACCTTCTGGCCGTACTTTCTAGTAATAATTAGAGTTGTAAAATTATCTAGACAAGACTAATTACCGGTTATAACAATATTTTAATAATTTGATGTTAATATAATAATATTGATATATATATATATATAAACAATAATAATTATTATTATTAACTCTTTAACGGTTGCCTGTTCATATAACGGATCTTATTAACTTTTTAACGGTTGCCTGTTCATATAACGGATCGCTTGGTATTGTTCATCAACTTGTGCTATTGTTCCTCAACTTGTGCTAACGATGAACCACACTAGTTGGTTTGGTATTGTTCCTCAACTTGTGCTAAACGATGAACCACACTAGTTGGTTCGAAACGCGTCGACAAATGATTCTCTATGTGATTTTGTCAAAATCATTCTCACAATCAAGACAAATAAATTTCAGGAAAAAAAAAACACAAAAACAAAACAAAAACAAAAAACATTTTATATATTGATCAAGCAACGCATCACTGATTTCAAAGTAGATCTTATATGAGCAGTATAGTTTTTGAGTAAAAGAGTGAATTTAACGAAAAGGAAAATGTAAAAGAATCATTGGATTAATTGTAGTATTCCAATTGAGGTTATGAGAAACATAAAAGTAATTCACATTACATACTATCTATTATAAGAAGCATAAAAGTAATTCACATTACATACTATCTATTATAGGATCATGGGGAACCCTATGAAAATGCATCTCCGTGTTGAATGTTCTGAATTAAACAAAAACATAGAAAACCTCAAGAAAAACTGCAAAAAGAGAGACCTTGCTAACAATATTGGTATACATCGAAATGGAAAGCCTATAAATTAGGAACGGGACAGCCCAGTGAGCCAGTTCTGTTGTAGACACGGGTATGCCCGCTTAACTAGCATCGGATGTGAAAACAAGGAAGTGGTACCGAAATCATTCTATTCAAATCTCATATTTAAAAAAAAATAAAAATATATAACCAAAAAAAAAATAATAATAATAATAAATGATTCTAAATGGAAACTGTAGTCAAAACATAGATATTTAATTAACAAAGAGCCATAGCACAGGGCACTATCATAAAGTAGTTCTCAATCTAGGAAACTATAACTTCTAGATAAAGATGATTAATTCCTTTACCAGCAAGCCATCAAGGGTCGGCATATCATGCTCATGATAATCGAAATCAAAGGAAAAACACTACAAAATTGATTGAATATGTATATCTGCTATCAAAGCTAAATGTTAAACAAAATAACAGCTTTGTCTCTAAGCGGTTCGGAACCAGAAATTGACAAGCAGACAAGCAAAACAAGATCTATAGTATGCGACGCCAAGATACATTTGCATTAAACCCCGAAGGTTTACCAAATAAGTAATTAAGAGAAACATCAATAATTTATACAAACAGTAGCTCTGTGGAGATCGTTGTATCCAAACGGATTGGGGTAAAACCCCTCAAGGGTTTTAACGCTAACAAATTTATTAAAAGATCAGGCAAGCCTTCCCAGTAACTAGAGGAGCTTGGCCAACCTGTATAGTGGGGTAGGAGTGTTGGGTGGTATCTTGGGAGTTGTTTTCTAGAGAGCCGCACAAGAACCATACTCTTCCCCTGCATAAGAACCACAAACTCAATTAGGTTTATGAACAAACAAAGTAAATAATAAACTAGAACTATAAGCGCAGTAAAATTATCTGTACCTGAACCTGCTGCCTTTGAAAGAGGGTTCTCTTGTTGGGTCAAATCACTCCAAAAGAAGACCTTGAAACAGGAGCAGTGACCAGATCAGGTGAACCACCAAAATTGCAAAGGAGGAGACTTGGTATTGGTGCGAGTTGCCTCTGAGCAAAAGGAAGAGAAGAGGTGGCGTCCATTATAGTCTACAACATTGAGACCAGACTATCAAGGAAAAAAATGAAGTGCACATCAAAAGGAATCACCTTACACTCACAAACTCTTATGATTTGTGATAGCTAAGAGTAACCCAAGTTACCTAAGAGTGGCCTTGGCAATGGCCGGAAAGCGCTGTCTCTGAGGGATGGGTGGAGCTAGCCTCTTCGTAGAGGCGTTGAACCAAATGAATGCAAACCCTGACTACCCAGTGGGTAATTACACTTATCCGGTGCAAGCTAATCTGAATTGTAGAATACCTCTCCCTCATATCAACGGTGACGACGATCACATGTTGATTGCAGAGATCATGTACATCTGGAGAATGATACCTCGGGGTCGAGAACCATCTAAAACCATAGTAAGGGTTGGGAAGCCATATTTCTCATGTTATTGGTTCATAAATGAACGGCGGGTGTATATGCCCACCGTTAGATTAAAGCCGAAATCGAATGGTGGGCATATACAGCCGCCATTGATTTACGGCAGGATAACCTGAGTTAGAGTCGATGTTTAATGAAGCATTAATCGACACATTTGATATCCACTAGTCGATGTTTAATGAAGCATTAATCGACACATTTGATATCCACTCTGCCGAATAGTAACTCTGTAAATAATTCATTAATGTTATACAAGGCAAATGTAAGGTCGGGTACACATGTATCTATGAAAAAATGTGTCAAATTAAATTAAATTCTTTTACTATATTGGGTTGCGAGTTAATGCGTTATAATAATTATTTTTATCTTGATGATGAGTCATAGTAAGTGGTTGAAAGTATGTAGATTCTGAAAACTATGTTATGATTTCTTTTAAACATATTTTATATTTTTTTATGTTTGATTTATTGTTGGTCATTTTTTATTTTTTTATTTATTTTTTATGTTTTATATATTTTTTAATTATTGGTTGTACTCTTTATCATTTTTTTATTTTATTTTTACTTTTAATATTTCTCAATCTTTTAATTTTTTTTTGTTTTGTATTTTTCATTTTTATTTATTTATTTATTATTTTGTTTTATTTTATTTTGTTCGTATTGATCATCAACTAGAAATCTGACCTCATTATGTGTCAATTTTATAGTTGATTTTAAAGTTATCATTATAATGGACAAGTTTTTCCCCACAGCGTATCATGTCGAGTTTGCCTACACTACATGTCAATTTGATAGTTGATTTTTAAATTTTTGTTGCAATGTGTCAACTTGTTTTAGGCTAAGATTTTAAAATAGCTATACTTTTAACATTTAAAAATGAAATTACTTTTGGTATAATGATTTTTTTATTCAGGTGTTCATTTTTAAAGATTTTTTAGTCATAATTTTTCAATAATGTCATGGTTGAAATATATTGAAAACTTAACGTTTTTTGCAGTCATGAAATTTGGTTTTACTTCCATGATTGAAGAATTGTCCAAATTTTAAGGTTTATCTAGGTCACGATATTTTATCTTTAACAATATGGTCGAAAACAATTATAAGTGTTTTTTTGCAGTCATGAAATTTGGTTTTACTTCCATGATTGAAGAATTGTCCAAATTTTAAGGTTTATCTAGGTCACGATATTTTATCTTTAACAATATGGTCGAAAACAATTATAAGTGTTTTATCTTTAACATCTTGACTGAAAATTGTTTGAATTTTAAGGCATTTCCGAGACGTGATCTTTTATCTTTAATGCCATGCTTGAAAAATTTTAAGGCCTTTCCGAGACGTGATCTTTTATCTTTAATGCCATGCTTGAAAATTATTGCAATTTTAAGGTTTTTCAAAGTCTTAATATTTTATCTTTAATGTCTTTGTTAAAAACTATTGAAAATTTACCCCCAACAAACAAACAAACAAACAAAACAAACAAACAAAATACAAAAACAAAAACAAACAAACAAAACAAAACAAAAAACAGAAAACGAAAAATAAAATAAATAAAATAAAATAAAATAAATAAAATATTAATATAATATAATATAATAAAAATAAAATAAAAAATAAAAAATAAAAAAATTCCAACATCAACTCTTTTCTATTTCAAGGCATTTTTTGCACCAAACAAAATGTTTTTTATTGTTTTTTATTGTTTTTTACTGTTCTTTTTAAAATAATATTGAAAATTAACTCTGGATTAAAAAAGTGATGCAAAATCAACACTTTTTGGTTTTTAGTTGTTTTTTGATGTTCTTTTGGGGTTTCTTTGCTAGAGTTCTCGTTTTGAGGTAATAGTTCTCGTTTTGAGGTAACTATGTTAAGAGAGAAGGAAAGTGTAAAGGATAAATGGTGATGATATAATATACAAAAATGGATGAACACCTTTGTCATTCAAGGTCACAAGTCCATCCATCATTAACAAATGATCCCTCTGTGATCTTTAAATAAGTATTATCAGACAAACTTCCTCTTAAGAAATACAAATATATCTAATATTCTAACACCACTTGACTTTGAGCTTTATATCATCATTTCTCATAGGGCTTCCTCTGCATCATATCTTTCCGCCCACAGCACTATAATGTATTTAGTGAAGCATTGATCTCTAAATGACACAAATGATATATGTGAAATATAATCTCTCATTAATGGTCATATCTTAATCAATACCAATAAGGGTTTTGAGCTACAATATAACTTCCACTACTCACTACAAAATTACAATATGTATTGCCATGGTAAGTAATGAACATTTTTAGAGCAACAAAATTTTGAAAATGTATAATGGTTTAAGCTTTTGAATGGTACTCTCACACAAGATAGTACCATCTATTTTGATTGTTGTATTAATTATAATAGCTTTTGAATTAGCATGATGTCAATAAAAATATCCACCAAGGCGTCGATTGCTTTACCAATTTATACAATAAACAAATGATGTTAGTGTTCTTTCTTTATGGGTAGGAACAAGCATGTTATTGTAGTTCATGTTGTGGTCAATGTCTTTCACAAAATGGGTTCAATCCTTTTATCTTCTTTTGTGCACCCCAAGCACATATTGGATCTTCCACCTACATGTAAAACACTTCATGAGATTGTGGAATCACTCTTGGTTTCTTTATCTAGATGAACAAATATCCTTAAAATTGCAATAGCAACTTAGATATGGAATCACATTCTTTCCAGAGCAACACAAATTTAATGAGATTCATTATTTTGCATTAATGGGTTTAATGACTTGTTTGTTATTTTGTGAAGTATTATGAATGTGCTATTATGTTGTCAAAACAAATTTGATTGAAAATATCAAGAGAAAAATGTTGTAGAGGTTCCATCAGTTAGACACTTCATATTTTTTTTTGCAAGTATGAAATAAAATTGTAATGTTCCCTGCTACACCCATGTGTTAAAGCGAAAATCATTTTGATACTTGTCTTTTCTTTCTTATTCCTTGATGCAATCCCTCTTCACATAGATTGTTAAATGAGACATTATCATCTAACCTTGTCAAGTGCAAGAATGTTTGTTATTGCAACACTTTGAAGCATTCTTGATATTGGCATAATGACAATCATGTAATAAATAATAATAATAATTAATTTAAGGTCAAAAATAAAATGTCAAATTAACATGTGAGACCCCTTGTTTATGGAATGAGGGACCAACTCCATATAGCCATTTAATTGCTTAGACTATGGAGGCGTACATAACCTATCCCTCCCTGGCTTCAAACTTGCAACCACAAAAGGGAAAATGCATATTGTAAATTATTGAGTCTATGAAAGTTGTACATCAATAAATAATACACATCAAATAATACAACATGAAAGAAGATCATAATGAGCATTCCTATAAAGTACAAAATATATATATAACGAGATAATATTCTTAAATAACAAAAGATAGCAAAATTGAATAAATGGATTAAGAGTGGAATGCTCTTGAATATATAAGTTTTTCATGTATTCTCGAATATACCACTATCTTGGCCTATGTATTGGTTAATTATACAAGTGGCCTTTAAGCTCACTAAATGAAAGACACCAACGAAAGAGTGGATTGAGTAGGTTAAGGGAAATGTGGTATACGTTATGGTAAAGTATTATTAATAATGCACTTGATAAGGAATGATGTAATGTCGTATAAACTATCGAAATGTACTTTTTCAACTCCTTAGCACTTTCCATTGTGTGGACATCTATTTAGCATATTATAGAAGTACTTACACATAAGGAGATTGAACGTAACAAGATCTAATAAAGAGGATAGTAAAAAACACACTGTTATTATTTTCTCGATAAAATGTACTACTGTAATATATTCTAGCAAAATAAGCATGTACTAATGCAAAGAAAGATAAATGTAATAATTAATGAACACAAAGATAATAACACAACATGCGTTTACGCTGGAAAACCCTTGTAATCATTTAATAATTGTTGTAGATCATTTACAATGAAGCATCTCTAATTGTTACTCATGTTAACAAGCTAGGGGGTATTTATACAAAGTAAAGTTAATGAAAATCAAATTGGGGAAAATGCTTGGGTCCATATGTCCACCAAATACAACACATCCGTGACAAGAAAAATATAATAAAATAAGAAGTGTATGGTTAATCAACCTGAAATAGTGCATAAATGCCACAAGAAAAGGCCCTGAGGGGGCTCTCCCAAAAGCACACATGAAAAAATGTATTGTTAACATTATCCAACCCTTTCCAACACATCTTAAACACTTTGTAAGGCATTAGATCATTTGCATGACAAAAAAATTAGAGGGACTATTTATTATTCACCTCATGAGAGAAAATCCAAAGGGACTATGCATTAATCCTCTATGATCACCTTCCCTCACATAAGCCACAAGATTTGATATTTGTTACCTTCTATTTAAAGATAACCAAAGCATTGAGTTAGACACAGTGAAATGTTGGATTTTGGTGGCTAGAAAAATGATGACACCACCTTCATTTCTTAACATTGCAAGGGAACATAAATAAGAACCCTAAATGACCCCACACAAGGCAATCAAGGTGGACCTAATGCCTCTAGATGAACACTCCAATGGCACCATATGAAGCAAGAGATGACATGGACCAAAATGAATTTGATTTTTAGATCACTATCATCCTACTAGCTTTGAATTACTCCAAAAGTGTTTACACCCTACTTGAGGGTGCTTCATGTAATGTGGGATGCATCTTCTTTAATTACCCTTGGTAGTATCGTGATGGCCCTACATATTACAAATAGCTTTCTCATAGATTGCTATACCTTGATGCTTTTGTGACACACTTCCTTTCGAGGTTGGAGATGTTTTTCTTGGTGACGTTCCTTGTGAGGTGCACATATGGTTAGTTTGGTTGCTTGCTTAGGAGGACAACCCATTTGGAGAAGCATTGGGCATCCCAGAGAAGGTTGTTGAGCCCTAGCATGGGGACACTTGGTTGCTTTGCTTGGGTGAAGGAATGACCATGTAGGTTTTGTGGAAATAAAGGTAAACTTAGGAGCGTTGAAGGAATTTAGAAGAGCACTAGAGACTTCTTATGGAGTGCTCACCTTGAAACCCTTGCAAGAGTTGGTGTGCATACCTTAAAGACTGACATGTGACATTTAGAGTTTGAGTACTTCACATGGGGAGTTATCTGGTGATTAGTTAGATCATTTGTTGTGGACATTATCCACTTTGTTATTGTTGGCCTCCTTCACCTTTTATGTAAATAAAGGGAGACAATTTTTCAATATCATATTGTAATTGCCTACTTGTATTATAGATGTGAGTGCCAAATTGAACTTACTAAACTTGTCTCTTTCACTTGTACTCTTCTTCATCGTATTTTGCTCTCTTTGCCTTAAGCACTAGGGTTCTTGAGTTGATCCAAACAAAACGCTAAGCTTAGGATTTTTCCCTAAGGCAATAGAAGCTAGGAATTGGGAGAAATCCCAAGGGAGCAAAGGGAGCACTTGTTCTTGTTGTTCTTATGAGAGATAAACATTATGGCTTTCTAGTAGTTGGAAACCCTAGTACTACTTTAGTGCTTGAAGTGAAGAAGAAAAAGGGAGATTGTCTTGTTTTCTCTTGTACCCTTATCTGATGCAAGTGTAAGTGGCAAAGAGAACTTGTCGGTGTGTATTCTTGCTTGTTGTGGATCTTTGATAGAGCAACTAATTTTGATTAGAAGTGATTCCTAGCTAGTAGAGTTGGTGGCTAGAATTTGTTATTTTTTGATAGCATAATGTGTGTTATCACTCAAAAAATTTCTCAAGATTAAAGAAAGAAATCACCGAGGTAACCACAAACCTACTTTGAAGATTAGGATCTAGCCTTCCTAATCTCAGAGAGGGCTCTCTCTTTATGATTTAACTTTGTTTTAGTTATGTGATTTTAGGCTAATTATGATTGTGCTTTGGTTTTGATTTAAATTTGGGTGATGGAATCACTTACTTAGATGAAAAAAAAGTTATTTTTGCCATTGGGCTATGGAGTCAAATGTGAGACAAACAAGACTCGATCAAGCTTTTAAAAGACAGTGTCTACAGGGCAAGATAGGTGAGTTCTTGTAGATCTCAAAGGCTGGATGGTGAAGTGGTTCTTTAATCGGATCCAGGGAGCAATTAAGGGTTCCCTAGGTTGTATTATGAAGAGAATGAAAGAGGTCAACCGAAATGGGAGAGAAACTAAGGGTTCTCAAATTTGGATATCAAAGGAAAACATATAAATGACTAACTATGCAAAACAGAGTGTACTTCAACAAATTACGAGTGATATTTCCAGTTAATTCATTCAAATTTGGATAACATTTAAGACTATGAAACACATGAGAAAGTGACAAAGAAGATACTTCACTACAAATAGCTCATCTCATGAATCCTGTAATGCAATGCTTTTATTACTTGCTCCAGTCTGTTGACTTGAAAATTGGTACAATAACCCTAAGGTTCAAGATGAAAATAACTCTACAAATGTATAGTAATCCACACACCACCCAATACTTTGAAGTATGAAGTATTTATACCAAAATTATTACAAATACCCTGTCAACTGACTAGGATTTATTCTAGGAGTAAAATATCTAGATGCTAAAAGTAGTGACACCTTTCAACTGACTAAAAATTGCCCCTGTTATTTAGGTTCTATTGTCTTTTAGTCTCTGATCTTTTGCCCTTTAAGCTACTTGGTTGTTTGGTTTTCACGTTGGGTGTCATATTTACTTATGACATTTCATCTGATACACTTTCATCTGCCTCGTATGTTCAGTCTTTTAACTGTATTTTTTTATCTGTCTCCTACTTTTACTTTTACCTTTCATTGTAAATCTTACTCACTTTTTCATGTTTCTATGTTTTTAGTAAAAATGATTTTTACTATGTAAAATACATAATCTTGCTTGGAGAGTAGTTTGTAAGAATCCTTTGTTGTGCTGGTGAAAATGATTTCATCTCTGTTTTTTACTGTGTAAATTGTTTCCTTCTACTCTGTGATAATTGTCTTTTCCTTCTGGATAAAGGCTTTTGAATAGATTTCCTTACGAATCTTGAAGTAAACAGGGTTTGGAACTAGTATCAAAATTGTTTATACTAATCACCAAGCTCTTGTTCTACTAATCACCTGCAAAATAAAACAATTTGTTAATAAAATCCAGGTCTGAAAGGAGAAGACTGAAGGCTATATTTGAATTGGGAAGAACTGTGGACGAAGTCCAAAGCATGTTCGAGAGGTAATCCATGGTGAAATTCAGTTGCAAAGGCTTCGGGATGTTCGAGAGGTAATCCATGGTGAAATTCAGTTGCAAAGGCTTCGGGTGGCGTAAATGGCTAAGGCAACTTTCAGTGAAAAACGAGCGAAAAGAGTGAAAACGAGGGTCTTCAGCTTTTTAACAGGTAACGGCTAGAATTGGCATGGAATTTCATATTGTGAATAGTGAGTGGTTTCGGCTTTAGCAGAGAGGTGGTATTAAGGCTCATCGCACCGCTTTTGGCCATCGAGCGGTATTTTCATGAGAGCACACGAGTTCACCCAGTGCTGCCACATAGCCAAAAGGGGCCCCAGCAAAACCGTGAATCTTGCGTGCTCTCGAGCGGGTAAAGGTCAGAAAGGGAGTCCGTGCGATATTGATGCGCACCATCAAATTTGGGGGTGCAATATCTAACGGTTTTGGTGTAGTGACGCTGCACGGAGGGCAATTAGGCAGAGATTTGCGAGGCTCGAGGGTTAATTACAACTGATTTATAATTAATGTAATGAATAAAGCGGGGATTTTTATAACGCGTGGATTAATAAAACACAAAAATTAAATAATTAGAGTTAAATGTTAATATTAGTATATGGGCGGGATTGTAAAAATACACTAAGTTTCTAATGTAAAATTAATATCATGACAGGGAAACATAAATCGAGAATAAAGGGGTTTATGAGTTTTTAGGCGAAATATGGTATAAAGCGAAGTTAATTAAGTAATGCGGAGGGGGAGACAAAACTTAGGATAAGGGGGGTTTTAGTGGGTTTACAAGGGAAAAAAGGAAATTAATAAAGGGGGGTGACTTTTAAAGGGAAATGTCTAGGGAAAATGGTTGAAATTAATGAAACAAGGTTAAAATGAGGGGAAAAGGTATTTTTTCAAGGCGAATGGGTTTCACACTAGGGAAAAAGGGTTTTGGGTTGAAAAATGACCTTTGGAAAGTAATTTGCTAAGAAAATGTGTGACACCAAAGGGTAAGGGTTAAAATGAAGGGACAAGTTATTTTTATAAGAAATAATGAGATAATGGGGAAATTAGTAAATATGTAGTGAGGGGTGAAACGAAATGGTGGGAGGTTAATTAAATGAGCTTGTGAACATCCTTTCACTTTCATAATTGCTCATGCACACTGAAACATAGGATTAAGTATGATAAATGTGCTCATGTTTCAATCAATTTCGTACTTCTGCAACCTTTCTTCTACTTACCCTTTACTTACTCTAACATTTTTCTTCACTTTATTGGATGCTTTAACCTAGCAGACCCTTTCTCTCATTTTTCTTTTGAGAAGTAAACTATCTAATTCTAACTTTATATCTTCCAACAGCTCAAATTAAACTTATGAACACATTTTTATTTCTCTACCTAACTATTGATCTGTCAAGATTAAACAGTTTGGCTAGATCTTTATTCTTTATCTATAAACATGAAATTTAAAACATGAAATAGTCAAGATTAAACAGTGTGACTGTCATGGGCTGTGGCATTTATGACAAGCTGCACACAACCATTATTAAACATAGTAAAGTAAAAAGTAATGGCACTTAGTCTCGCGCACTTTCATGCTCTGTTTTTGTCTGAGGTTCATATTTTTTCACTTTTTTTTATCTTATCTTATTCTTTTCGTCCTTTGATTATTCTTTTAAAATATACCCTCTTTAAATTTTTTAATTTTTTAATAAAGAAAACATTTGCCGAAAAGCAAAGATATATACAATATTACAAGACTTAACATAGTCAATTCAAAATTATAGTACCTATTATTATAGGAACCTAACAATGTGTACTTCAACTTGTATATATATAAAGATTTTCTTGCTGTTCAAACTTTGTATGCTTACAAATCTGATTTCTAGATTATGTTCTCAAGTGATTCCTAGCTAGGAGAGTTGGTGGTTAGAATTTGTTATTCTTACTACGATTTTGATAGCATAATGTATACCACCTTGTATTAAGTTGTGGGCAGGTATTTGTAACTTCATCTTGTATATATATCAAGAGTTTCTTGCTGTTTAAACTTTGCATGCTTACAAATCTGATTTTCAGATTATGCTCTGAAGATGATTTTATTAAATACTTTGACAAACATATAAAAGCTAAGTAGGCATATTTATGATTGTAATAAATCTAATGTAATAAGGAAGAAACCATAACTCAATCTCAAAAGCAAGTCCTTTGCTTGCTAATTTCAGTTTCCCAAGAACTAGACATTCCAGATTCTATGTGTCTATATGAGTAGCTTGCCAATTGAGATGCCGACCCCAGGTAGAGATTGCCTTGAGTGGGGTTGGGTGGGCCTATGATGGTCACCACCACAAGAAGGCCAGGGTTGATTACTTACCTGGGTTAAACTTTACTATAGCACGGAAAAACATGATTTCCTAAAAAAATTGTTCTTGTTTAGGCATTATGGCCAAAGTGTTGTCCTTGATGGCAACCTATTCAGGTGATGGATCCTATACAGGACAGTAGCAGAGCTTGTGTACATCAGGACAGTAGCAGAGAT
>APFE030665720.1:0-22062 GCA_000404065.3 Pinus taeda
AAAAATTATCAAAACGTTTAGTTTTTTTGTTATATTTATGTTAAAAATGTTTATTTTTATGTCCATTGTTAAAAATGTTGTTTTTTAGAAACAATTATTTCATGTGGATTGAAAAATTAATTAAGGATGTATAAATATGTAGATTATCTAAAATTCAAACTATCGATTTTCTAATTTAAAAATGCAAAACAATAAAAACCCCCCTAAAAAAAATAAGATAGAGAACAAGAAAATATGAATAAGATGACGACTTCAAAAACTATCAAATTTAGAAAATAATTTTTCACATTTCACACAATAGAAAATTAAAAGTCAAAAAATAGGTCTTTTAAAAAATAGGTGTGATGCAGAATACTCACTTTTTAAAATCAGCATGAAAATCACTACCATTCTAAAACTTGATTTCATCCTTGAACATGAAAAAAAATTAAAGTTCCAAAAACCATGTTCTAAAAAAAACATGTGTATTCTACATCACCACTTTTGAAAATCGGGTCATTTTTTTGCTATCTCTACGAAACGGGTAATAGTATCAATTCCCGTTTCAAAGTTTACATTGTTATTATGAGATCATTTACAAGAGAGGGAAAGACAATAGTGTAGCAGATGCATTATCTCACCAATTTGAGGAGGAAAGTACTCTATTAGCAATTTCCCTCCCCAATCCAGAATGGATTGAAGAGGCTCGCCGGGAATGGTTTTCACACCTCGAGCTCTCCCAACTCATTTCTTAATTGCAGGTAGATCCAAATTCCACCAAGGGCTACTCGTGGCAGGATGATATTCTTTGCTACAAGGACAGAGTCGTCATATCACCAACATCCACCCTCAAAACTAGCATTTTGGCAGAATTGCACTCATCTCCCATTGCAGGACATTCCGGCTTTCAGAAGATGTATGCTCGCACCAGAAGATCATTTTTTTGGATAGGCATGAAAAAGTACATCCTTAATTTCATAGCAGAATGCGATGTCTGTCAACACCACAAAGGGGAAACCTTCAACACACCAGGCACATTACAACCATTGCCCATTCCAGCATCAATTTGGACAGAGGTTTCTATGGATTTCATTACAGGTCTTCCAAAGTTAGGGAACAAGTCATTCATCATGGTGGTTGTGGACCGACTATCGAAGTATGCTCATTTCTACGCCCTACCCCCCCCCGTTTACACCAACTTTGGTTGCTCAATCTTTCATGGATCAAATCTTCAAATTGCATGGCATGCCCACTTCTATTGTGTCCGACCGCGACCCGATCTTCACCAGTAATTTTTCACAGGAACTCTTCAGAATACAAGGCACTCAACTAAATCTCAGTACTTCCTATCATCCGCAAACATATGGTCAAACTGAAGCCGTCAACAAATGTCTGGAAACCTACCTTAGGTGTTTCACTTCAGAAAAGAAACACCTTTGGGTACAGTGGCTACCTCTGGCTGAATGGTGGTATAACACCAACTATCATGCCACCACAAAAATGACTCCCTATGAAGAAGTATATGGTCAACTCCCGCCTTCACCTACTTCGTATCTCAAGGGATGCTTAAAAGTACAAGCAATGGATCAACTCCTACAACACCGCGCAACCATGCTCGCTCATCTTTGAGAGAATCTTCATCAAGCTCAGAACCGCATGAAGCAACAGGTAGACCAGCATCGCTCAGAGCGCCAATTTCAAGAAGGGGATCAGGTCTTTCTATGGCTCCAACCATATAAGAAAACATTACTCAAAGACAAGGGGTGTCAGAAACTCTCTCCCAAATTCTACGGACCATATCAAGTACTTCAGAGCATTGGAGAAGTGGCCTACAAGTTGGCCTTGCCACCTACTGCAAAAATCCATCCAGTTTTCCATGTCTCATGCCTCAAGAAAGTGATTGGGAACAATTGCAGAATTCAGACCAATCTACCTGAATTGGATGAAGAAGGGTCCATCTGGCTTCAACCCGAACAGGTCCTAGACACACGAGACAAGCAACTGCATGGCCACATGATTAAGGAAGTCCTCGTCAAATGGAAAGACACCTCTTCGGAAGATGCAACTTGGGAACCAGCCACTATTCTTCAATAGTTTCCACAGCTTCAGCCTTGAGGACAAGGCTAGTCTTAAGGGGGAGGGCATGTTAGGGTCCCACCCTAACCCCCTTATTTATGTAATGGGATCACGTCATAGTTAAGAGTCAATAAAACCCATATTAATAATTGTAAGTGGTTAATCCGCAATTAATAATGGAACCACAATTAGTTGCAAATGGGCCGTAGTATTAGATAGATGGTATTAATAAAACCCACGGTATTGGCCCGTGGTATTGCATGTATGAGTCATATATAAGGGATAGAGACTCCCTGCGGGGAGCATCATGTCTTATTTTGTAATCAAGCTCTGCTCTATTGGAGGTTGCCCCCTCGAAGAGACAAGTGAACATTACTCTCTGAATAATAAAATCATTGCTATTCTGTGTTCTGGGTATCTTTTCTTCACATATTCTGTATTTGGGTATCATTTTTGCAGGTTAAGAGCATAACACATTATCTACGGTTGAAGCAGAATATGTGGCTGCTACATCTTGTTCCACACAACTACTTTGGATGATGCAAACTTTGCAAGACATTCAGATCACATGTACTCCACCCATCTCCATTCTATGTGATAATACAAGTGCCATCAGTATTTAAAAGAATCTAATCATGCATTCCAAGACCAAGCACATACCCATCAAATATCATTTCCTACGTGAACAAGTGCTTGAACAAAAGGTCAAATTGGAGTATGTTCCCTCCAAAGAACAGGTTGTTGAAATATTCACTAAACCACTACCCAGAGAGACATTTGAATATCTCAGACAAAAGCTGGGAGTAGTTTCTGCATCGTCCGACTGTTAAATCCTATTTTTTAGAGAAATTTAGTTATATGTGAGTCTCATGAAGCATAGTCACATACATACACTAGTTTCTGTGGGCACAGTCGCGTATATGTTAGTTTGAAGAAAAGCAGTGGGTCAGACTCAAGAAAAAGGCGTCTGATATGGTTCTGTCAATTATTTGCTCTATTTGATGATGGTTTCAATCTGCTGATATATTGATCCTCATAGTGTTGTTGTTCACTTGATGTATATCTGATTCTGATGATGCTTTGATATCTCTTACTGACATATACAATGATCATATTTGATAGTGAACATGTGGAACAGATTCAAGGGGAGAACATGGTTGATGATATTTTGGGAACTAATGATGGACTATACATGTTGTTGATATTACTGACATATGCTTATGGTGCAGATCATACATGGTGTATGATACTTGTTGATGACTATCATGGTCTTGTTTAGGAATTTGGCCTTTGTTAAAAAAAAATGTCATGTATATCTTTTTAAAGACCCATGATTCATATGATTTTATGATGTAATTTGTAACCCCACTATGCATGGGATGGATGACGTAATGTTTCTTTTTTGGACATGTATAAACATTTGATATATCCCCACTTAGTTGGGTGGATGAGTCAAATTTGGTATATCCCCACTTGGTTGGGAGATGGATGTATGTATGAGTCATCGATGATAGGAAGGTCATTTTTGATGTATGTATAGAGTCATGTTCTTCTTTTAGAACATCTTTTTCTAGACTTTGTTTATGCTCATAGGGCGCATGGAATCAATCATGGGAGCTCAATTAGCACACTTCAACATATCAGAGAATTCAACATGCACTTAGGGGGAGCATGACCCTTTGCCCTTGATGTCAAAGGGGGGAGAGTTACTTGGTGTGGTTGTTGCCATCAAGTCCAAATGGAGAGATTGTTGGCATTATGATGTATGTGTTGTACTTGATGGCAACCCACTTGTAACAGAACAACTCACTTGTATATAGTAACTATATGAATCTATAGAAGATATATCATATGTGATAGAATGCATGACAAGAGTGTTTACAGATGTGATGAAATGCAGGGTAGCTTCAAGGAATCAGTTTAGAAAGCAACTCACTCAGATGAAAGATCATAGTATAGTAGGTAAATAGCAAAGAATTATAGATCAGTCTTCACAGAATGAAGAAAGAGAGGTATACACAGGTTCACCACTGACCAAGTTGCGTATACACGTAGGTTCATTGTATACAAGTCACGTATACATACACACACACTTTCACATAAGGAAAAACACGTATCCATTGGAAAAATAAATTTTTGGTCCGAAGTATTTGGTCCATGGTATTAGTCCAAGGTATTGACCAAAGGTATTTGGTCCAAGGTATTGGTCCTAAGTGGTTTTGGTCCATGGTATTGAGAAAGGCCTACAAACTATAAAAGGATGAGAAGATCATTAGGCCAAGGTGTGCAAGTATCGAATATCTGATAAAGTGTGAAATCTAATATGCAAGTTATTGGCTTATGGTGTTGTGCTTGATCTGAACCAGGGATGAACCTTATTGTTTGATGAAGGATAAGATCTAATGATGTATTGAAAGATCTCAAGGCTTGAAGTGAATTATCTTTATGTGGTTTGATCATGTATCTGAATAACTGGTGCATGTTGTAGTCTGTAAATATGATGATCTGGGTATGACTGAAGTCTGGAATAGTTGTAATTTTTAAATCATCACTTACAGATTTGTATGTAGGTTCACTTTATAAAATGAGGGTATACATGTTGGTTCTACATATCAAAGTAGCATATACATCATAAATTTGATTTTCAGATCTAAACTTTGGTTCGCCTTGAGGAAAGAGCCTATGCAAATAGGTTTGACACATGGAAGTAGCATATACCTTATAAAATATGTTTTAGTTGCTTCTGTTCATTGTTGCAGTGTTCTAGGTTCTGGTTTGGGTTCTGGTTACTATATTCTAGTGATAGCATTCTAAATGATCAGATTGATGGAGTGATTGATTCGTTCAGTTGTGTTTGGTTCCAAAGGAAATTGGTTGATGCAGATATATTTGATGATTGAATGATGTTGTTGATGGATCTAGTCTTAAATATTATGAAACATGGTCCCTCGAAGAAAAGAGAAGGTTGTAGCCTTTTGTAGGTCAACACCTACATACTAGTAAACATATTAGCTAGCACAAGAGCTATGGGTTTGTAGCTCCCTTCCAATAGAAGTTGGAGAATGAGAGAAGGTTGTAGCCTTCTACAGGTAGAAGCCTACCTACTAGTATAATACTGCACCAGTCAAAAAATTGTAAACAGAATTATCTTTTTATTAAAAGAAGATAGAGGTGATTGCAGCAGGTGGTTTTCACCCACATTGGGTTTCCACCTTACATATTGGTGTTCATGTGTGTTACTTATCTGTGATGCTTTATTTTGTTTTTACTACACTATCTAATGAATTATTGATATATTGATTAAATTTCAATGCATGATAATTTGGATAAATCAAAATATCTCTGCATATAAACTGGTTGCATTAAGTATAGTTGCATATACACGCTAATTCACTAAGGTGAAGTAGCGTATACAAATCTGTTTTGAGAATTAGATTATTGATCTGATAATACTGATTCACCCCCCCTCTCAGTATTATTTCCAACATTAGGCTCTCATAACACATCCTTGAAACAACTCCTGCAATTTTTTATTTTTCTTCTCATTATAGCCCTCCAGGGATGCCTTGCCTCTTATTGACTCCTCTTCTGACTAACTTTCTCTTAGAAACAATAAAACATACTTCTTGCTAGAACTGATCAATTTCTTGGCTTGGTTGGCACTTACCAATGAAATTTTCGACTTGTCTTTGTGCGTGTTGATGATGAACGATTTTCCATCCTTGATGAGGCGGTACTATTTATCTCTCCTCATGAATATTGCATCACTCATGTACATGTATGGACTCCCAAAAATGACTCCACATACATCCATATCTACTTCATCCATAAAATCAGCACTGATAGCAAATCTAATTTTTCACTATTTTGTTACCTTCAACTTTGCATCCTTATTTACCCATCATAGTGGATATGAGTTTGGATGATCACGAAATTTGGGCCCCAACTTCTTGACCAACTCTACTGCAATGAGATTTTCATGTGATCCTGAGTCAAACAAAGCATGAATCTTTGTCTTCTTGACCTGTATCTTTATATGGAAGAGTTTGGTCATTTCTTTTTCTTCATGTTGTTGAAGGCTACTCAGATTCACCTCCTTCTGAAATAATGTACAAATGATCTTCTCATCCATGTCCAAGTTTCTTTCAACTTGGTTGCTCAAATCAGTGTCCATGAGATTCTTCTTCTTATTATCTTTCTTCTTATTCTTTGGGTTTAGCTATAGATGCAACTTCCAACACTTATCCTCTCTGTGGCCATGAATGTTGCAGTGGTTGCAATGGTTGCTAGGAATTTTTACAATGGTGTGTTGTGGCTACCGAATTTTTATCTTTTCTTCCTTTTTCTTCTTCTTCCCCTCCTTAGAAGCTTCTTGTTGCTCCTTCTGCTTCAATCCACTTGATTGTGCTCTTTTTAGTCCTATGTTCTCTAGGTATTGTTCCTGTACACAAGCCTCGTCCACTGATTTGGGCTTTAGCAATATCACTTGCTCACGCAAATGGTGGTGCAGACCCCCCAAATACTTAAGGATTACCTGTGGGTTCTTTGGACAGATACCCAACATTATAGCCATATTTCTGAATTTTGTGGTGTACTCCTACATGCTTTGGCCCAACTTTTGCCTGAAGTAATACCATCAGATCCACTAGTCCTCCATGTACCCATTGGGATAAAACTGTGACTTAATGAGGGCTTTGAAATCCTCCAACTTAGTCACTAGAGGTTCTCCCTCCAACCTCAGGGTTTCTGTGTGTCTCTCCCACCAAGTTAGTGTAAGGCCCTCTAATTTCAGTCACAAGAATGAGATCTTTTCCCTTCCTCGATCTAATGGATGCTAAAATAAACTTCTAGTGGCTACAACTAGTGGTTCAGCTTCAGAGAGTCGATCTCATCATGGTAAATCTTGATATCAACTTTTTCTTCCATTTTGAACAGGGATTGATTCATGGCACTCGAAATGGGTTGATCTTTTTTGAGTTCTTTCTCCAGTTAGTTCTTTATGTCTTCCTATTCTCTCGATTTCCTTTTTTATTTTTCCTCTACATTCGAACCCCCATGTTATCCAAATATCCCCAACCTATTTCTTAGGGCCACCATGGGGAGGTTTTCATTGTCATTTATATCCATGACTTGTTGTTTGAGCTGCAAAAACCTCACCTCTGCAGGATCATGAGGTTCATTTACAAATTTGTTGACCATGATTAGGTTTTTAAGATTTTTTACCTTGCCAACTTAGATCCACTACAAATATCCACAAATACCCAAAGAAACCTAGATCTAATACCAAATGATCTGTAAACTATCTTGAATATTCCAGTGGACAATTCATCACAATAGATCTAATAACATTGTATTAAAATTTTGAAAATTCTACACTATTACAGTTTATTAAACTTTAATATATGTGGATTTAACTGTAATTAGTCCATGCATGCAAATGGAAATTATATAGAAAATTAGAGAATGAAAAACTAAGCACACACACACAAGAGACAAGATATTCTCTCTGGGAAACCATTTCCGGAGAAAACCCAAATGGAAGGTGAGGTCAATTTTCTCTCTTTCCTTGTTTGGAAATATGGCTATACGTACAAAGAAGTAATGTTTATGGCTTGTGGGCTACTATAGTGGAAAAATCCTCTCTATCTTCTCTACCTCATATCTCTCCTATCTGTATTTGCTCAGTTATAGAATAAAATTCTCTCGAAAGAATGGAATGCCTCTTCCTCCTAGTGGCCTAGTTATAACACAGCATGATAACCTATTAGTGGTTAAGTTTGACTAGATCAAATCTTTACTAGAGTTACAAAATAAACTCTTCTGGAGTCTTTTAGATAAAACGCACATGCATAGCCACTTTTCCATGAATAATGTGGTTTGACCGGCATCCTCTCGAATTATAGGTGTGAAAACAGGAAGCTCAACTTATGAGTGGCATAAATTGTTCATATAGACTTTGATTGACGCGCTACTTGAATCATTGGAAAGTTCTATGTTGTATAATAGCATGAAAATACATGGCACTAAAGTGGAAAAATTTTACCCCTAAAAAGGACAATTGATACCTCAAATTTCTCCAGGAAGATTTCAAACCCCGTTTTGCCAAACTCGGTCTAGCTGGTAAAAACAATCCCGCGAGTTGATTCCTCCACCTTTTCCTCTCCTAATGCATTGAGGTGGACGACAAACAATATAATAATCTAAATTGGATAAGGTATATGCATGTGATTCATTAGTTATGCATAATCATTGGCATGGATATTTTCTTGGATTAGTAGTGGTTTTTGCATTGCCTTTCCATTTCTTGGATACCCATGGTGTTGTGGATTTCCCCACTTGTTTTTGGGTTTTGTTCTTAGGTTCCCTATGGTTGTGGGTTGGAAAAAATTCTATGGAGCCCTAGAAAAACTTAGTTTGAGTTACTAATTATTAGAGCCTGCAGGTTGCGATAAATGCTTTGGATCCCTAAAACAACTTAGGTTGACTTACTAGTTCTTGGAGATTGCAAGTTGGGAAAAATGCTATGTTGCCTTGTGGGTTGAGTTGTTAGTCCCTAGAGCCTTCGATTGGAACAAATTATCTGGAGCTTGAATTTAGTTGTGGGTTGAGTTACTTGTTCCTAGATCCCCGGATAGCTTGGGTAGAGACCGAACTGGTTGATGTTAGTGATTTCTAGACCATAAAGGTGAGATCAATTTGGTGGAGGGTTGAGTTGGTTTAGCTTCTAGAAGACCTGGTTGGTCTTGTTTTGGTTTAAATTTTATGATACCACATTCATGCTTGGAATATGGCGCGGGGCTAATCGGCTAAAAGAGAGATTTGGTTTAGCCCAATCTATGGTCGGGTGGTACGTGGAAGTCCCTAACTTGGTTGACATTTTCATATGTTAATAAGAGTTATTTTCCTATTTTGATCTATGATAACTTGTATTGGTTATCATATTGACATTATGGCTGAGTTTTTATAGTCTCTATTGTGGTTTATATGTTGGTTATATACCTAGTTATATTATGTCCTCTAGCTATGGCTATTGTTGATGATTTGTTAACTTATTGGACAGTTGATTAATACATGTACTAATAAGTGTTTTTGCAGCTGTTTAGAGAGGGGTTGGAGCCTTCTTGGTGATTCTCCAATGAATTTTAGAAGTTTATGATCAGATATGAATTCATGACCTATAGCTTTCATGTTTACCACATGTTTGACAAAATGTTTGTTGAGTACTAGGCATGTCCTATTCAAGATCTTGTTCAAAATTTGTATAGTTAGACTTTTTAAGTTTTGTATATTTAGCCTTTTTATGATGTTATTTATCATTCTAGAAAGTTACATGTAGTTTTGGCTTGTGGTCTAGAGCCTAACCTTGAAAGGCAGCTCAGATCTCGGAACTACTGGCACTGAATTGGAAATTTTTGGTCATAACGACATGGAGGTAGGCTTGTGCATGCAATTGAAGGCTCATAACCATATGCATGGTGTGAAGTCTGGAATTGTTTCTTTTTTACTATCCTTTTTTCCCTCTTATGTCATCTTATTTACCTTCTTATCACCATTTTGTAGCAAACACAACATGTTTAAGGTCAAGGTCAACTCTCAAAAAGGTATTCATCATCTATAATTAGAATATCTACTTCTTAATGAATTATGATGAAAATATTCTTACAATTACAGAATTACAAACATTCTGCAACTGATATTTGTTTCTATGGAAAATATCCATTGTTAGGCAGGTTGTAACACACCAGTAAAGGGGAAAAGACTACCAAAAGGTAACAAATGGCTTCCAGATGGATAACCACCTATTGGCATCACTTGGAAAGCTACATGGGTTAAATAAATCTTCAAGTCAAAGGAAAAGTCAAACCTAGGAACTACGTGTAGCAATCAAACGCAGGTAGCGGAGAAATAACAAACATCAAGTGATTTAGGCAGAAGATTGGATTAGTTGTCAAGATTATAGATCGAGATAAAATCTCCTATGAATTGCTTTTTCAATAGCAAGTCATAAAGATATTGAACTCTAAGATAAATCGGTCTCATAAGTGTTGAAATGATTCATAGCATATTGGCTTAAAACTCTCTCATTTTATAATTTGTATAAATGTTGTAAGAGAGACGGGAGACATAAGGTTATTATTACTAAGTTTATAGTTCTTTTGTGGAGGAAATTGATGCTCTATTTTATAATACAAATCATTGTTGTTTTCCAATGTGTGCGTAAAGAAAATTTGATAACTAATCAAATCCGCACTCCGGGAGGGCCCCCTGCAAGCTGTGATGTCTTATCCATAGTTTTTTTTTGTTTCCCACATTATCATTTCTTTTAAATTTGTTTTCCATTACAGTTACCTTTCTGATTGTTTTCATTTGGATGAAGAGTACTCATAAACAGAAAAGCATTAAAAAGATTTCAGTTATTGAATGCATCTTCTTTTCACCACGTGATCATTTCATATTTTAAATTTATTTCTTAATTGTTGAAGCACTCTTTAGAGGATAAATACGCACACAAGTAATCATTATCAAGTTGTAAATATTTTCATCTCATTTTTTGTAAGTAGATATTTTTATGGCAATTTCTCTTTCATGCAATTAATCTAGAATTTATTTACTGCAATCTCGCATAAGAGTTTCCTTCTACAAGATAATGTAGAATACTTTGAATTTTGTAATATAGAGTTAGATTGTCTCTTTCATGAACCTTGGCTTTTCAACATTTTACCTTCATAGAAGAAAGTTTTGAATTATGCAATTTAAGATATATTTTCAATTTTTGCAAAGAAGAGATTTTCAATTCAGTTAATTAGGATTTAATTTAACTTTAGAATGAAAGAACATGTGTGTAATTACTCTTCAATTTGTGCCCATACTTAGAACTAGTTTCATTTCTAGAATCAATTAGTTCACAAGAAGAATCCTAGAATATATAGTGCACATACATTTCAAAAGTGCACGAATCCTAGTTGACAATTAATAAAGGAAATTAAGAACAATTAATTCACCAAACATTTTAACGTCTTTTCTAGGGAAGTGTATATAGGATTCCATTCTTGCATATAATTTTAGAATTTTTAATTTAAATAAATTTAAAAAGGATAAGAAACCACTTATGCATAGAGAAACATATTCCACTCACTCCACCTAGACCTTGTAGTGCCACACCACCCAACAATACTCACATACCATCATTGGGAGATATACATAGGTTTCCTGAGATGCATAGACCTGAGATCCAACCTTGAGATTCACCAACTTCTTCTACTAAAGTTGTAGTTGATGAACCTACATCCCCAACACAAGGATTAATTTTCCTCTCTTCAAGAGGAGAAAAGCTTCTAGGAAAAGAACTAAAGGTTCTTAGTGAAGAAGAAGAAGAAACTTATTTTAACATACCACTAGTAGAAGAGCCATAAGAAGAGCTAGATAATCCTTTTATAGAACCTCATATTAGCTCTAAAGAATCTACAGTGGCAGGGGAAGGAGAAGGAGAAGTGCATAATGTATATGGTGGTGAACTTAGGGTTGGATATGGAAGAGGTGGAGGAGGAAAAAGAGGAGGAGGTGGATGTCGAGGTGGCAGTAGAGGTGTTAGGGGAGAACCAAATTATGGATTTCCCATATTTGATGAAGATACCATAGCTACAATGATGAACATCTTACCCTCCATCGTCCCTAATTTCCATGGTTTAAGACATGAGGACCCTGAAACATTTCTTTTTGAGTTTAAAGTTCTATGTATGACTTATGATTCCTTACTTGATCTCAAAAGTTGAAATTATTTCCAGCAACTCTTAAAGATGGGGCACTTAAATGGTTTATGGGATTAGGAACACATACAATTAGAACATGGAATGAAATGAAAAATGTGTTCTTAGAAAAATACAAGGATTACCATATGCCCCATAACCTTAAGGATGAATTCCTTAAGATGATGCAAAAATAGGACAAGAGCCTTCAAGATCTAGTTGAAAGAGCCGCTTACAACATCAAAAGAGCTAAGATGTATAATTTAGATAATGAAACACTATAATATCTTTTGTTAAAATCCATCAAAGATGAATGGATTGATATTCTTAATTTAATGGGCAAGGTAGATGCATCACAAATTTCATTTGGAGAAATATGTGATTGATGTAAACAAATCTCTAGAGGTAAGGCTAGAACTAGAAAAAATCCAAGAGATCTTGTGATGTCCAAAATTAATAAATTTGCAATTGGAACAATAAGTAGAGATGAAATAGGAAACTTTTTTGATAATTTCAAAATAGATATCTTAGGGAGTCTTAGTGAAAAACTAGATACCCTTAAGTTACAAAGCAAGAAAAAAGCTGAGAATCTTGCATTATCTATTTTTTGTCCCAAGTGTATAAAGAAACATGCCTTAAGAGAATGTCCACTTGATAGTATATAAATTTGTGTCATATGTGTTGAAAACCATAACACGAAGGAATGCCCTTCAATACCTGGTCTTAAAGTTGTTTTTCAAGATGAAGCTAGGACAACCAAGTTGAATCTCTTTGTTTTATGGCTAAAAGACAATGGAAAAATAAACAATCAAATATGACTCAAGATTTTAATAATCAATCATATGCACAACCACAAAATAATTGGACTGCACCTATTCCATGCTAACCTTAGCCCCCACAATCTCAAAATCCGTCTTGGGATCAAGGTTGGAAAAATCCTTATGGAAACTATCCTCAATATCCTCAATTCCAACAAGCATATCCTTTTTTTCCACCACAATATTATCCTCCTCAACCAACTAAACTTTCTCAATTTAAAAATCCAAATCAACAACTTTCATTACTTTTCCCTTAAAAACCCAATCAACTACCTGCCCAACCACTTCCCAATCTAAACAATAAAAATCAACAAGCTATTTATAATGTCATAGGACTAAATTTGCAAGATTGTATGATTACCACATTTGGTCTAAATGATGCTCAACTAGGTCTAGTACGGTTTTACCGAAGAAGTCACCAACAACTACCATCCAAAAATCTAAAGAGAATGAAGTTCCTGAGAAAGATGTAAATCTTGATCAAGAAAGCATTCCCCTAAAGGAAAATGTTCCTATAATGTCAAAGGATGAGAAAATAAAACAAGCTCCTAGGGTTCCTCTAGTAGAACAACCTTATGTTTCTTTGCAAGATCCAACTTTTCCTTAAAGGCTTAAAATTGATAAAGGAATAGAAAGGAGTTTTTTTTACCAGATTATGATAAGCTAGATGAACTTAAGAATATTTGCATTAAAATTATTTTATTACATGATATAAAGAAAATTCCAATATTTGCAAAAAATATCAAGGAGTTATGCATTAGAAAATCAGGAAGAAAAAGAAAAGATATCAAAATTATTCAATTGGTAGGAAAAATTGTTGACATCCTGATGGGAAAACCTATTGTTCAAAAATGTCTAGATCCTGGTAGTCCCATTGTGAAAATTCATAACAATGGTGTTGAGATTCCAAATACATTAATTTATAAGATGTGTCTATTTCTCTAGATTCTTGGGAATATCTTGTACATTTCATGATTTTAACCCCCAAGAATAATTTAGGAGGCCATCCATTGATCCTTGGGCGACCTTGGCTATCTATAGTTGATGCATTCATAAGTTGTAGATCTTGTGATATGTACATATATTATGGAAATTCCACTAAGAATATTATCTTGTATCCTCTTGTAAAAACAATAATTGAAATAAAAAGTGAGATTTGGATAGATGATGATAATTAAGACTTTAATGATTTGAAACGAGTTTATACTTTTTCACAATTAGATGAACAAGATCAATTGATAAATTTAATGAATAATAATGATTCTTCTTCATACCGTGAGAAAGATGAAAGTTTTCAGGAACAATGAAATATTCAATATTTATCATCTCACCAAATGGCTTTACCTTCTATGGAAAAATTTGGCAATTCCCTAGTAGAAATTTTTGCATATAAAGCATTGAACATTAACAATAATTTGGAAGAATTTAAAAAGAGAAAATTGATACAGATGCTACAAAAACACTCTTCTGCTTATGCATGGGAGTACACTGACATGAAAGGGATTGATCCTAAAACTTGTATGCATCATATTTATATTCAAGAAAATGTCGAGCCAATTAGACAACCACAAAGGAGGATGAATCCTAATCTTAGAGAAATTGTTAAGGAGGAATTATAAAAATTAATTAATGTGAATTTCATCTATTCGATATCAGATATTCAATGGGTGTCACCTTTAGTGATTATTCCTAAGAAAAATGGAAAATGGAGAGTGTGCATTGATTATAGAGAATTAAACAAAGCTTCTTTAAAATATAATTTTCAACTACCTTTTATAGTTCAAGTATTAGTTATGTTGGTAGGAAAGAAGTATTTTTCATTTCTAGATGGTTTTAGTGGATATAATCAAATCCATCTAGCACCAGAAGTTAAAGATAAAACTAATTTTACATGTCCATGGGGAACATATGCCTATAGGGTTCTTCCCTTTGGATTATGTAATGCACCTGCCACATTTCAGAGAGCAGCCTTAGGCATTTTTTTCTGATCTAATTCATAATTGTGGAAGTGTACGTGGATGATTTTAATTTGTATGGTGATACTTTTGAAGAAGCTATGGAAAATATGGAAAATGTTCTTGTTATATGTAAAGAGGAAAACCTTTCAATAAGCCATGAATTTTTTTTATGATATTCAATGAAGGGATTGTTTTAGGCCACCATATTTCGAGTGATGGAATTAAACTGGATACATCTAAGGTAGAAATAGTTTCTAAAATTTCAATTCATGTTTACCAAAGGGATGTAAGGTTTTTTCTAGGATTTACTAGCTATTATAGGATATTTATAGAAAATTTCACAAAAATAGCCTCTCCATTTTTCAAACTCCTTACAAAATACTGTGAATTTGCTTGGAATTCAAACTGTCAGAAAGCATTTTAGACATTGAAACAAAATATTACTAAAGCACCAATTTTAAGAGGACCTAATTAGGCTCTTCCTTTCCATATTTATATTGATGCTTCAGATACAACTCTAGGATCTTGTTGGGTAATTTAATTTGTTGTTAAATTACTTACATTTATATGTCAATCCAAGTATGTGAGCTTGCGAAGTACACTACACCGTATGTGCTAGGAGATTAGCTTTCAATATTTACGCATAACTAAAATGAATTGGAAACTTTAAAAGGAAATTAGATTCTTTAATATAAACTATGAAAGTACTAAGTTTTTGGAAAGGAAATTAATGTTAAACTAGAAAAAAATATAAAGATTATTGATCTAATAAAACATGAGATTTTACCGTATGAAATCATGGAGATTTTGTTCTAAAACTCACAAAATTTAATCGATGGAATCAAGAATATTTTAATATAAGAAAGCATAAATATTTAATCTATGGAAAGCATGAGCTTTTAATCTATGATAAGCATAAACAATTAATATATGTAAAACAAACCATTCACGAGAATATGAAAGAAATGGAAAGCATCTATACTATTCTCACAGATCTCGAGGGGGGCCTCCCAAGGACTACGAGGTGTTGAAAACTAAATCAAAAGAAGAGATTTAAATCACTAATTTCATTTAGAGTTGTGCCATATTAAAAAAAATTACATTCAATGGAAAAAAAATAGAGTTCTTCTCCTTCAATTATCAACAACAATTACAAATTAAGATCATCCTTAACATCTACGATCATCCCTCCTCTCATCAAAGAGATTGCAATTTATAGAATTTTGAGACAGTTAACAAACTCATAATTTTCTTGCTTGAATTTTGGTCATGATATCAAATCAAATAAAATTTCATGGATTTTAGGATCAAATATCATCCCAAATCTGATCAAACTTATATCTATTACATGAATTTGCTAAAGAACAACTCGTTCATGCCTTTTTGTTGACTATGCATTGAATGAAAATTTGAAAAAACATATATCCACATAATCTACAAAATAAGGCTCCAAATAACTTCAAAAATCTCTCAAATGGTAACAAATTTGAGAAAGTTCTTCTTGGACAACCTAATTGGGCCCGTTGTGAACAAAAGCCATGTTTTTGTTTTCCAAAATTCACTTTCATTTGATTAGAAAACTTGTTTTAACTTTATTGGTCAAAATTGTTGCAATTTTCCCTTGATTTGATGTTGTAGGTCCACATGTTCGAGTTGGGTGGAATTTGACCAATAAAAATTCATATTGGAGCTTCTAAAAACCATGTCCAAGTGTCAGATTTCCTTATAGAGTGGTGCTACTACCTCAAACATGGAGATAACTATGGAAACTTGAAAAAATTGCAACAACTTGAACTTGCTAAATTGTCATTAGTAAAACCATGAAAAATTCTTCTTAATTCATTAAAAATAATGGAAATAATAATAATAAACCATGTAAACATGTATGTGGAAATTTGGTACATTCATGAAGAAATGTGGTTAAAAATGATGACAATGGGTGAATGGAATGATGTGAAAATAGATACCCGAATGCGGGTGATTATAATGAATTTAAAGCAGATTGGACAGAAGGATGGCAGACAGCCAAGCCACATGGCCACCTGCATCTCCTTCCATGCCAATTTATGGAAAGCTACAGATAATATGCAGACACCATTACTCTGATGCACTAGTCGAGGTATTCGCAATACGCATAAGGCCATGGCTCCCACAAGACATAATTCATTCACTCCACCGCTAAACTGCTCTTTCCCCCCTCATGCTGTAGAGCCAAGCTCTTGCACAATTACTAGGAGGTGATGTTCGATTCTCATCTGTGTTGATTTGGGGAATGGTTTCCATTACTCTCAATCAACTCACTGTGCATTGAATTCCGCCTAGAATTCCTCTTTTTCTCTTCTAAATAGCCCCACCATCTCCAGAGTTACCTCTGCCTCCCCAATTGTTCTCACTGTTCACAACACAGCCATTTTGGCCCAACTCAATTGAAGACATTCAACCATGGCACATACTCGCCATTGAATGCATAGCTGCAGAGGTGGTATTTGCAGTGGAAGCACTCGACTCCCTTCGATGCCTAGCCATGATTCTGCTACTCCTTCCTCTTCCCCATCTACTACTCTCTCCAGATATCATCTCTTTGGTACTTACCCTTACACTCGTAGTGGCAGAGGCCGGGAACAGGCCCTTGGAGTTAGAATAATGAATGTTGTGACCCAAATTGCCAATCTCCCTTCCCCCCTTCATCCCTCCCATCACATGACCCAATTTCAATTCCATAGTACATTGAATCGCCCCAACATCTTAGCCACCATCACTCTTACATTCAGCAAGGAAATCAACCCACAAAATGAGCAGAATGCTCAACTACACGTTCTTGGACGAGAGGAGAAGAACAACAGGGAGCAGCAGAAGGCAGATAAGAAGAACAAGGAGGACTGTGAACCAGAGAAACGAAACAATAGCAAGCATCAGATGGCAGAGAAAACAAGTAAGGTTGGTAGTGACAGCATTCTGCATGGTGAGGAGCTGGCTGGAGGTAAGCATGTAATTGAAGATAGTGAGGGTAGCATGTTAGGCAAGCATGCAGACGTAGGCAGCTCAGCAGGCATGCAAGCAATTGATGGCCTCTCGCTCGGCACGTCAGCAAAAGATGATGACTGGTATGAGTACGTGTGTCATATTATGGAAGAGCCTCCACCAGATGAGACTCTAGGGGTTCATTCTAACAGTTGATCGATTCACCAGTTGTTGGCCCACCACTCTTTGGATGTTTCACATGTTTGTTTTGATGGGTCTTTTCTCTACTATCATTTTCGTTTTCTAAACCATTTGGCTAGTTTTGATTAATTTTGGTTCAGGACCCCTGTGTGGGCCTTTTTAAGTTTTGTTCTGAGACCCCTGTGTGGGCCTTTTACATTAGTTTCTCTCGGATTGGTTCCTCTCAGTGGGTAGTTGAGTATAGTCTTTTGATTAATTTTGACATAACTCTATTCAGCATTGCAGAGGTTGATGCCTCGTTGTATTTTTAATTTGCCCCTATAAATAGATTAGTATTACTTAGAAAAAAAATGATGTGAAAAATGGATGGTTTCATCAGCAAAATCATGACAAGTTGGAGGCCCAAAAGAGTTGTCTTAGGAAAAAAATATTTAACTCCTTATGTCATCTAATATACAAGTAAAAATTTGACTCCTACGAAGTTAAATTACACTATAACCAAAAAGGAGTTTTTACCTATTTTCATGCCATTAATAAATTTTGTCATTACATTATTGGTTATGAAACTTTTATTCATACAGACCATTCTTCCACTAGATATCTAATGAACAAACCAATCACTACTGGTAGAATTACAAGATGGTTCTTATTACTACAAGAATTCAACATTACTATTCTTGATAGACGAGGAAAAAAAAATACATTTGCTAATTTTCTTACTAGAATGTAGAATGATAATGAAGATGTTCCTATAAAAGATAACTTTCCTGATGAATATATTTTTACAGTATCTACTAAAACACCCTGGTTTGTAGATATTGCCATTTATTTGGGTGCAAGAAAGTTACCTCTACAACTATCAGCTAGAGAAAAGCAAAAAGTGATCAAAACTAGTTCACCTTATTCCTGGATATATGGAGAATTGTATAAAATTGGACCTGATTTGATTATCTAAAGATTTGTAAGAGAAGATGAAGTAACTGAAACCTTAAAATATTTTCATGATGAGCCATGTGGAAGAAATTTGTGCGATAAAATAATTGCTTATGAAATCCTTCTTTTGGGATATTATTGGTCATCCATTTTCAAGGATGCCAAAGAATATGTTAAAATATGTGGTAATTTTCAAAGGATGGGTAAACCCCATTAGATGAGATGCCTCTACAACGAGAGGTACTTATAAAACCCTTTGAAAATGGGCTCTAGATTTTGATGGGCCAATAAATCCCCCATCTAACTAGAAAAGGTATATACTTGTTTGCATAGATATGTTATAAAATGGGTAGAATCAAAACCTCTTTTATTTACAACTGAAAATTTTGAAGTTACATTTCTTTTTTAGAATACCTTTATTCATTTTGGTGTTTCAAGAGAAATTGTAACAGATCAAGGTACTCAATTCACATCAAAGTTGGTGAAAAATATCATGGATCAATACAAAATCAAGCATCAGAATTCTACTCCATATCATCCACAAGCCAATTGGCAAGTGGAATCTACCAACAAAGCTCTTGAGGAAATTATTACCAAAATTATGCATTTTCATAGAAAGGATTGGGCAGAAAATCTTCCAGAAGCATTATGGGCATACTGAAATACATGGAGGAATAGAACTAGACACACCCCTTATGAGCTTGTCTATGGAAAGAAAGTCTTGCTTCATATTGAATTCCAAATGGATACCCTGAGAACAATAGTCAAATTGGACCTTGATCTATCAAAAGCTCATAAAAAAAGATTGGCACAATTAAATGAACTAGATGAAATCCGACAAGATGTTATTCAAACAACCAACATAGTTTAGTAGCAAATATCTAAGTGGCATGACAAGTTTATCAAAGCTAAAAAGTTTTAGCGAGGTGATTGGGTTCTCCTCTTTGATTCCAAGTTTAAAGATGTTCAAGGAAAATTTCCAACTCATTAGTTTGGTCCTTATGTGTTTGACACTATTTTTTATAATAGAGCAGTCTAAATTAGAACTGTTGATGATGAACAAATTACTTTCTTTGTTAATATTCATAGATTAAGGTTGTATCATAAACCACTAACAAGGGAAGAATTTTTCAAAATTTTTCAAGATAATTATGAATTCAATTTGGTTAAGGAAGGGGATTCTTCTCCTCATTCTCCAACTTCATTGTATTTCAGTAATAAATAAATAAATAAATAAAGTATAAATATGAAAACCAACTATGTTGGCATGTTTATATAGAAAATATTAATTGAAAACCAAGTTGGTAGTTTAGATATTCAAAACCATTTCTCTTGTCCCTATTTCTTTTTGTCCTTCTCTTTCTTTTTAGATGACAAGCTACATTCATGATCAGTACTTTTATTGATCATCATCATCATCAGCAACAACAACAATAAATGATACTTCTTCCAATCAAATAAAGGAAGTCTGAGAATAAAAAGCAGAAGAAAAATTTCTATCATTCTGTAGCCAATCTTCAATTATGTAGCTACATCCAATTTCTACAAAAATCTAGGGAACACAAAAATAAAGGTATCAAAATAATGTTGGAATTATATTTCGCTTAGGTTTTAATTCATGGATGTTTATATTTGAAGAACTTATATGACCTTATACATTTTCCATTACAATCATAATTGGTATACCATATTTCTTCATCATTACATTGTTGGTCACATGAAGTCCGATTATAATTAAAACATGACACCAGCCCTTTGAAATAAGATCTAGGAAATTGTGAAGTACAAATCGAGACAAAACACTACTTCTCCCATCGGTGCCCTACTTCGTCATCATTTAACCTTTTGACATATCCATTTATCTCATTCCTACTTAGCATTCCATTTCAATCTCCCTTGAAACTTCCATTTTCCTAGTCGAAATAAATAGTCAAGGTCGAGACTTCTCTACACCATGGGGACACTTGTTCATCCTAAGCCAAATGGGATAAAATTCCTTTAGGCATATTCAAGGGTTAGAAATAAATTGCAATAGGTGGGATGGCTCCGTTTCTTTGAAAAGTTCAATGGTTATGAAGCAGAAGTTACTAAAGCCTTTGCCCAAGAATTTGATGGAGTGGAAGCAAAAATTGGAGACATTAAACTCATCCTGACATAATCAATTGTAGCAAAAGCAATGAGACTCGATTTCTTGGTACATAACTCAACCTGACTAACCAATGACTCAGAACAACAAAGGAAAGTGACTTTCCTTCTACAAGATAACTTAGATTTGGCCCTCAACTACCATAGATAACTCATCCTACAAAGAGACTCTCGAATGCCCAATAAATTAGAAAATAAAATCATTTGATAATACCATGAAATATTACTCCATCTCTGCCAAATTTTTCTTTTCAGTCTGCAATGAAGCTTAATGTCGAAATACAAATTATTTCACTCCAACATTGGCTAGAGTTATAGTTTCAATACCGAAACCAACAACCAAAATGAGGGTTTCCAAAACCTTAGACACTTTCTCAAGAGTTCTCCAAAATTTTAATTTTCAAGTGAGCAAATGCAAGAATGAGGAGATACTTCTCATTTTCCCTCTTCTATAGCTCATTTTCCACTTTTTCGACCTTTTTACCCCTTTATTTTAATAAATTAATTTTAGTGGGTTTTCTCAATTATAATATAAAGGTAATTTTTCATTAGCCTAGGACCTATGTCCCCCTCTTCACCACTTTAACTTTTGTAATATTTTCTTCTAGATGAATTGTGTTCTCTTGATTATTTTTTTCCATCCTAGCCTAGGAGAACCTTATTAGGCTAGTATATCCCCTTCCTTATGTCTCTTAGGGACATTACATTTCTCCCCCAAAAAAATTCTTGTCCTCAAGCAACTTTAATCTTGGATGTTCAAAGCCATGTTCCCCCTCCCATGTGGCATCTTCAACGGGAAAATATTTCCATTTCACTAGGTACTCCTTTATAGTCTTCTTGATCATCTTTCACTCCCTTACCTTCGTAATTTCCTCCATAAGTAGAATCAACTCCCCTTCCTCGTCCAATGGTGGAAGCTTAATAGAAGTGACTACATGTTTTCCCAAGGTGATGATTTCCTATAGGGATGCAGATGAAGATACACTAGGGCCCAAAAATAAAAGCTATACACTCTACCTAATTCCTATTTGCATAGATTTTTTGTTGGACCTGTTATGAAACCAGCTCACAAAAGGATAGAAAAGATAGATGAACGCCTTAGAAATAAGCCTCTTAGAGGGGGCAACCTCCTTTACATTACACAAATGAACAATTCTTGGATGATACAAATGAAAAGACCTCCTTTCTATATATAGGGTCTAAGGGGTCCTAACATAATCAGAGCCGACAAACAATAATAATGTA
>APFE030665720.1:23236-63503 GCA_000404065.3 Pinus taeda
TTGGATTCATTTCTTCTTTCTCGATGTGATATTTCACTTCTTGCACCTTTTTCTTCTTGATATGTCCTTCTATATTGAGAGTTTAAGGAGTGGTAATTCTTGCCAATGCTTTACAAGATATGGTCTGATTCATTTCTTCTTTCTCTAGGGCGGGGTCCTAGTGTATATCCTCTTCTTTTGATGTTTCTTGATCCTTTTCTTCCTCCTCTTCATATTCTATGTAAAATAATTTCTTCTCATCACACTTATGACCTTTAGTGCATTTGCTATCACAATTGTAACAAAGCCCTTTTTATCATTTTTCTTCCAATTGTTGTGGTGTAACCCTTGTAGGTTGTGGAAGGCTACGAGAAACAACACTTCCATCTTTACAGTTGTGAGGGATATGCTTCTTGGTTTCCATAATTTTGCTTTCCACTATGTCACAAAGCCCTTTTACTCTTTCCAATTGTTGTGGTGTTGCTCTAAAGAATGTGTTTCTCTTTGTATCCTCATAATGTGCTATCATTTCCTCCATGAAAACTGACCACGTAACAAGTTGTTTATGAGAACAAAGCCCTTCATACCATAAAAATTGATCTGGTTCTAAATATGAAGATGCAATACATACCTTTTGTCACAGTGGTACACCATGTAGATCAAAATATTGCTCTATCTGAAGTATCCAATTTACTGGATCCTTACCATCAAACTTCCTCATCTTTCTTTTTCTTGATTTTAGGAGCTCGATCTTGAAACGACTGTAACTCTGTACTTTCTAATCTTTAAGTTCTGAAATTATGACCTACAGTAGCACTTTGTGTCGTCTTTCCAATGCCACTAGTTTGATCCAAATTGGATTCTCCAAGGAAGATTTATGCCAAATCTCCCACAGTGACCTGATTATAGACTAGTTCAGTAGATCGAAATTGTACGATGTGCCACGTGTCACAGTTTCGACCTTTGGCTCTAAAAAATATATACAAGGAACTACTGTCCATCCTCTTTCTATACCTTTTGACAAAATTTCAATCCGATTCTCAGAGAGAAAGTTATGACGATTTTCCCTAGGTCACCTGTTTGGAATGTAATTTAGGAGTCTGTAAAATGACCAACTTCCTCAGATCATATCTCCGCAAATTTAACATGAAAAGCTCTGAAATTTAGACCCAAGGTTCAGTGCCATTTCTTTTCAAATGGATTTTTTTTTAGCTTCTGAAATGTCGTAGAAAAAAAGTTATAGAAAAAATGCCACGATGACCTATTTGGAGCAGCAAAACCCTAGAATCCAAAGCTCTGATACCAAATGTTATGAAACCAACTCACAAAAAGATAGAAAATATAGATGAATGCCTTAGAAATAAGCCTCTTCGAGGGGACAATGTTACCGGGAATAGTGTCCACTCGGATGCTGCTATTCCCACTAAGACTGGTAGTTATCTTAGAAACAAACAAGTAAAGTCTACTTTCGTTTTCCTTTATGAGAATAAATAAGAGTGGAACCAACGAGACCAACCTTAGTCTTGCGCTTGATTTCCTTGTTTGATTCCTCTCTTTCCTGATAGAGCTTCGTCGCTTCTTCTTCGTCTGCCCAGCTTCAAAGAGCACCTGTGGAATCACAACAGCATACTATTATCGAAGAACAAAGATCTATATTCATAAATAACATAGGACCAGATGTGTGTTAACCATACAAATGCATATATAAGTAAACATACAAGAATATGGAGGAAAACTTGAATATCTTTGTTAAGATGAAAAGTAGCAAGAGGATTACAACCATATGTTTTAACCCAGCATCATCCTCCAGCTGGAATGCCCTTCTTCACCTCAAGTAAAGCTTAGATCACCGAACACTATGAATACACACCAGAAAACCAATAGCACTCCTCTACAAGATACAAGATTCCAGCCTTTGGATCTCTGTGATGAGGGATCCATATATAGATGATTGCAGGGAGGTGAGTCATCTTCTGGGGTCTTGATTAGTGTCCTCTCTCTAATAGTTCCTGCTTCCACTTGGAGAATGGTGATCTCTTACTCATCCCTGGTTGAAAACAGAGAGGCAAGTGTGAGAGGGGAAGCTTCTGGAAGATTCCATGATCTTCCACCTCGCATTTTGTCCCTGCCATTTTTCTATTCCCAACCATTGCACCCTACAGAGGAGCCATTCAGTATGCAACGCACCCTACAGAGGAGCCATTTAGTATGCATCGCATCTTATAAACTAGGAAGGTAATATGCCTCGCACCCTCTGCACTAGGTTTTCAGTATGGTCCAGTTTTGACCATTTATGAGCAGTTTTTAGTGGAGAACTTCTGGGAGATGATGTAATCAGCTGACCTTGTTGCTTTAGGTAGTGAAGCAACACTTTTAGGGACTTAGGAGCCCTCAGTTTATGGAAATTTATGATTGGGGTTGAAGTGCCCAAAAATGTCTATAACAGTTTCCCCCTAAAGCATGAGGTCATTAATCTTTTTGATGTCGGGTGAAATGCTTTACTATGAGGATCCAAAATTTTTCGAGCTGGGAGGCGACCTATAATAAGATACAATACAATACATTATTTTGAAAACATTTTTTTCATGATCTAGCTGAGGTGGGCATTCCCATGATCAAATTTATAAATTCATTTTCATGTACATAGGACAGACAATCGTCTGTGGCAGACTGATGATTTGGACTCATCATCCTTTGATTTGGATGATCATCTGTTTGGTAATGATGTACATTTGATGTCTTTATATTCCTGAATATATCATAGCCCGGATGGATGAAACTAAATCTAGGGTCTTCAAAACTCGTTCATTCTTCACTTGGAGTACAAGTCGATCCATGTGAAAAATGTTTTGGAGTCGAACATGGAAAGACATCACCTGATTACCAGCCAATGATGTAAGTTGTTAACAGGTGTGAGAGGAATCACCAATAATGACAATGACCCTCAAGGTACTATAGTACAATTCACGTGGTTTGAAAAAGGACTTGGCATCGAACACCATGTAAAATCTCTCGATCGAAGGCCATTGATGTAAACCTGTTGCCGAAAGTGAGAAACTTGACATTGAGGCGTGCAAGCTTCAAAGTACTGCAAGGGTTGTTCCTAAGTCAACTTCTTGGATAATGAGCTGATGTCGACAAGAAGTGACCCATCGCAAGAGGGAAATCCCATATCAATGACACGGAACGAAGCAAATGAATTTGGAGGTGAAAACAATTTCACGATACAGGGTTTAGGGTGGCGGTCATGAAGGAATGGAGCATGAATGTATTGCAATGGGTGAGACACAGGCGAATTGTCTGAATGACTTCTCTTGAACATATCGGTGACACTGACGATGGATTGGTAGCATTAACCCAAAAGATGGATGGTGTGATGGACCAATGGTGATGACTAGCGAATGGAACAACCTAACCCGGCTTGGATGTGGAAGAAAAGTGTCATGTTCAAGAGCGACTTGCTACCAATAAAGCTTTTTCAAGTTTTCTTCCCGATTTTCCCCAGTCATTGCTGACTAGTACCTTTCTGCTTTTGTCAAGCTTGAGGAGGATAACATATTCTTGTTCTATAATCTGCCCTTCGAGTGAACCTATCGCTATATTTTAGTGAGCCTAGCGATAGTGAAACTCGTTCTCCTCCATTTGGACAAGTTTGTCACTATTTGGTTTTAATGAGTTTAACGACAAAGATAACTCGATCCCTTTCAATTTTAGAGAGTCTGAAAGGAACGGAAAGGAGACTCCAAAGATTCTTTTTCGTCATGTAGTCCCGTAAGTTTGAAAAAGCGTAAAATAATACAAAAGGGATGAATTTTCAATAGTTTTAACGTGCCGAACAAGACAAGCACTTGATATTTTTTCGTAATAATCCGTCAAGTCCAAAAAGATTAAAATCTAGAGGAGGGATAGAAATTTTGATGACTTTAACAAGCCACAGAGGCCAATCGCTCAGCAATCCTTTCATATTTTATGAGTCAGTTGAAAAGCATTGAAAGGAGACTCGTTTTCGAGGAACTAGTGATGGTTTCGAGTAGCAGTTGATTCTAGGTAAGATTTGGAATTCTCCAATCACGGCAGTGTCACAAGGATGGCTAATAGAATCACTCTTCGCAGATGTTCCTCGAAGGGGTTAAACAATCATATGGGGGTAATGATCGGCTAAAAACAAAGTGGAGGTGATGATGAGAACACGACCAAGGCTCAAAAGCTGGCGATAAGGCATTCACAATGGTTATTTACCGGTTCATTTTTTAGTGAGCTTAAATGCTGGGGGAAACATTTGCTCATGACTTATGTTTATTTTTTAACGAGATTGAACTATGTGCTAAAACTGCTCGTGGGGGGTTTATTTTTTAAAGAGCTTGAACCCAGCGGTAACACTGCTCACCAGTCATATAATAAGGATGTCTCATTCAAGATGCCATTTTGAAGGGGCTTGCATCTTTTAAAGCTTTGCCCCATATACTTTCTTTATGCAAGCTAGGAAACGACTAACCTTACGTATTTAAAGGGTTAGAGGTCCTACAAATTTAAAAAAAAATTAGTTGCTCTTCGCTTGCATGTGGAAAGGTTTGCATGCCCCCAGGTATAGCGAAAAATTTCCAGGTTACCATGAAAGTTCCCCGCGAAGTGGACCGAATGCTTCCTTGGCGATGTCTACCAAAATAGACAAAGGGGAGTGGTGCAAACGCATGCCACTCATCGTAACCTTAATGAAGGTATCTTGTTCTAGCCTAATCCCATTTTCCTATGAGGATGGGTGTGTCAGACTAGTCATATATCCTTCGCAAAAACCTACTCTATACCCAAGGTTTTCTTGCCAAAACAGACCAGGGTGCATGCCCCTTGGGTTTTAGTCACATCCTCTTGAATCACTCGCGCTCACCAGGTGGACGGAATAGAGATCGATGAGACATTCCCTGCGTTAAAATACCATTTAGGGATGGCATTGACTATTTGTGATGTGCGAACCGAGGAATGACATTTGGTCTACAAGCTTGACCATTCTACCTTCGTGCGAAAAACACATTACTCTAAAGAGTGAGGAGACGATGGCTCCCATGCAATAAATATAGTTGTGTCCAAGGAGTAGATTATAATCCAAGGGTCCTTGAACTGCCATCACATTCATGTGAACGATTTTCCTTCTCAAAGTAATGGGCACATTTGGAAGGATCCCTAAAGGTCGACTGGTTCCTTTGTCGAAGCCTGTCAGATTTCTCATTTCAGGCAAAAGCGATGGTGAACCAACCGCTTTCCAAGCAGTTGAGGAAAGGATACTCACAAAATCCCCTTCATCGATGATGGTACCAGCTTTGACCATTCTGTAAAAGCTTGTACAATGATTCTGAATGGTACACTAGCTGGTAAACGGGGTCTACCTAGTAGATTCCAGTCGAAGGAAATGGCTAGGTTGCTTGGAGGTGGGATCGAATAGACAGCCGGATATGACTCTGATGAACTTCCTTCCTATGATAAAGGAATGGGTGGACTGCCCCCAAGTTCATGGGAGTGTTTGTTTATGAAAATAATTTGAATGGCGTCGTTCTCTTTCTCTTCAGTGACTGTATCATTCGAAGATGAACACTCTGAAGGCAAGACCGGGTCAACTGTCGTCTCGACCTTTTGAATTTCGTCTGGTATGGATTCAAAGGGTTCATTTTCAATGATAGACACTTCGGTTGACCATAATGACGGGCCAGTTGGATTTTCAACCAGTGGAGGACTTGGCAAGAGTTTTTTATATCCAGGAGGAAGCCGTAGCGGTGAAGCAGGAAGGTCATCCAAAAATATTTTGGCTTCGTTAAGGAAGGGACAACGGTGGACGGCGTGATTTCCTTCACACAATTTACAAGGAAATCTGGGATTCCTTTTCTGTCTAGGTGCTTCACTTTCACTAGTTGATGGTGTGCATTCAACATGATCAACAGAGGTTGATGACACTGGATTGTGCAAACGAGGAGACCAGTCCCTTAAGATCTGAGGGATGCAGGGACAATCCGGGTGATAGTGGTCCCCATTGCAAATGGCATAAGGAGATTTAGGTTTAGACAATGAGGTGTGAGGATTTTCGCTAGACAAATCTTGGTTGCCCCCTTTCGATTTTGGTTCCTTTTTCTTCTTTTCATTTTTCTCTTTCTGCTTCTTCTTCTTCTCAATTACTTGATTTTTAGCTTTATCAGCTTTATCAAGCGAAGAGGAAGGGAGAGAGGGAGAATCAGAAGAAGTAGAAGGTTGAGAGGAAACTCTAGTGTCATCTAGTTGTTGACTTGATTGTTCAAGAATTATGGGATTTTGAACGGCAGAGGTAGAGAAAATCCAGACAAGCAAACCAATTGTCAACCCTAGAAGTGACAATGTGGCCATATGGGGTGCACCAACATCTTCCCAAGAGGAGAAGGGACTAGGATTTCCTCCAAGGGGAAATCCTTGGTTGGTAAACTCTATTTTCTCAACCTAAAGGCCAATGAGGGAATTTTTGATGTTACTCTGATTAAAATAAATTTTAGATGCTTTGACACAACTTGTTTTTTCAATTTTAAAGAGTCGAGAAAAAAAAAAAGATGACTCTAGTCACCTTCGATTTTTATTGAGCCTGAAGTGCAAGTGCTTAGAGGACCTTTTCCTTTAGGAGTCTTAAAGGGGAGAAAATGACTTCTCGGAAATCTAGGAAGAGGGGATTACCAAACCAATTCACCAAACTATAGAATACTTTTTACGGTATGGCAGTCCATCTTCCCAATGTTGTGTTCAATGCATTGCGATCGATAGGGTGGCAGACACGGCTTCCTAAGGATAAAGGATGCAGCCTATTGTGGTCTCCCAAAATATACTTGACGGTACGTGGGAGCACAAGTCTGTACTGGCACTTGCTATCTCAGAGTGGAGGAATCACCCAACCAACAATGAAAACAATAGTTACCAGGTTTTACGACGCCAAAATACATCTCTAGCCTAGACCTCTAGATGTTGTGCGTTAGGTTCCAAAGCATTGTTAGATTCATTAAATTTATTTTAAGTTGATATTGCTTAAAAATTTACCTTTCAGGTTCACCATGTGATGTGTATACAATTCCTAAAATGTAGTCTAAGATGATAAATGAATGTTTAATCTTCTTTTGGCAATGAAAATCCTAGCTACTAAGGAAAGAAAGTTAAGAATCTTTCAGCAAAGAGCACAGAGCACACACTAAATGCACTGTCCTAAATCAAACCAAGCAGTCTAAATGCAAATGCACACGCATGTATTTGTTTTCAGCCTTCTTAATGTATGAATGATGATAAAAAAGCTATGTGCAAATTTGAATTATTTTTCAAAGCGACAAGACTCAACAAATTTCTTTTCAAAATGAAGTGAAGGTAAGAGAGACACTTTGTGATTTCGAAATGAAAATTGCTTTTCGACACTTTAAAAACTATTAATTCAAATCATGTTCAATAGTAATTGTATAATCGACTATCAAGAACAATGGGATTGTCTTCTAAAACTGAAAACGACAGCTCCGACACTTTCAGATCAAGAAACGACAGTTCGACTATGCTACCTTTTTGAAAAAGAGAACTAAAAATGGCGCAAAATACATAAAAACACTTACAGTTCTTTGCACTATGGAGGTGGAATAATTTAAGAGAAGGGGGTTTTCACAGAGATACACTGACCAAAAACAGAAAAACTCCTGAACAAGACTGAAAAGAGTGAGGAAAAAACCAAAGTTTGAAGGTAAAGTTAACCTTCCTTGAGACTTGTCACACTGTGAATTCAGTATGCAGTACACCTACTGCACTCAGGAAGTGTGATGCATACAGACTGCCTTGACGGCAGGGTGTGATGGTACCAGTGCAAGACTTTAAATGAGTTTTTACTCACAATTTGCAATTCAGTTCAGGGATTTAGGTCGAGTAAGTGATGTTCAGTATTTGTAAATCACAGGGGTAGATCTAAGGAGGTTACTAGGGTCACCACTTAGGGCAATTAGACTATTTTTAGATCGATTGTTTAATTCACAAACAAAACTCAGAGATAGACTGAAGCAACATTGATCTACTTTGCATTTGTATAACAAATGCAATTCGAAGGCTAGCTGGCTTGGCTTCATGCTCTATCTGTGAGTTTATAAAAGAAACAAAGATAGGCTAACAAACAATCTAGTCGCTCCCTAGTAGAGTCGCCATTTTGTTATTGGGAATAGTGTCCACTCGGATGCTGCTATTCCCACTAAGACTGGTAGCTATCTTAGAAACAAACAAGCAAATTCTACTTTTGTTTTCCTTTATGAAAATAGATAAGAGTGGAACCAAGGAGACCAACCTTAGTCTTGCGCTTGATTTCCTTGTTTGATTCCTCTCTTTCCTGATAGAGCTTCGTCGCTTCTTCTTCGTCTGCCCAGCTTCAAAGAGCACCTGTGGAATAACAACAACATACTACTATTGAAGAACAAAGATCTATATTCATAAATAACATAGGACCGGATGTGCGTTAACCATACAAATGCATATATAAGTAAACATACAAGAATATGGAGGAAAACTTGAATAGCTTTATTAAGATGAAAAGTAGCAACAGGATTACAACCATATGTTCTGACCCAGCATCATCCTCCAGTTAGAAAGCCCTTTTTCACCTCAAGTAAAGCTTATATCAGCTAACACTATGAATATACACTAGAAAACCAACAACACTTCTCTATAATATACAAGATTCCAGCCTTTGGATCTCTGTGATGAGGCATCCATATATAGATGATTGTAGGGAAGTGAGTCATCTTCTGGGGTCTTGATTAGTGTCCTCTCTCTGATAGTTCCTGCTTCCACTTGGAGAATGGTGATCTCTTACTCATCCCTGGTCGAAAACAGAGAGGCAAGTGTCAGAGGGGAAGCTTCTAGAAGATTCCATGATCTTCCACCTCGCATTTTGTCCCTGCCATTTGTCCATTCCCAACCATCGCGCCCTACAGAGGAACCATTCGGTATGCATCACACCTTATACATTGGGAAGGTGATATGCATCACACCCTATGCATTGGGTTTTCAATATGGTCCAGTTTTGACAATTTATGAGTAGTTTTTAGTGGAGAACTTCTGGGAGATGATGTAATTAGCTGACCTTGTTCCTTTAGGCAGTGAAGCAACACTTTTAGGGACTTAGGAGCCCTCAGTTTATGGACATTTATGATTGGGGTTGAAGTACCCAAAATTTTCTATAACAGGCAACCTCCTTTACATTACACAAATGAACAATTCTTGGATGATACAAATGAAATGACCTCCTTTCTATATATAGGAGTCTAAGGGGTCATAACATAATCAGAGTTGACATAACAATAATAATGTAAGGGCACAATAATAACAATAGTGGGCTTCTATGGGGCACAATAGTAACAATATGGACACTACATGGGTACACAAATATAATAAGTGGGTTGTACTAATAACAATAAGGGGTTACACTAGTAGTATAGGGGCCTAACAGGACCTGAACCATCTACAAATTGTCTTTGAGGACTTGCAGTATTTCCTCGCTCTCTTGACTAATCCTTAAATAGAGGGGCTCGAATATCCCAAAATACTCGATCCACAAATATTAGATATTCATATGCTTACATGGCCTTGAATGATGTGATTCCAATTGACATGTGGTAAGTGGTGTTATAACAATGCTCTCCTAGGTGTAACTACTTTACCCATGCTTTCTTTTATCCATATACATATTTTTTTAGACAACCCTCCAACCATTTGTTGACTATTTTGGTTTGTCCATTAGTCTATGGGTGGTAATTAGCATTAGCTGTTAGCTTCATTCCAACTAGCTTAAACAACTCCTTCCAAAATACCCCCATGAACTTGTTGTCTCTGTCACTCATAATGGTCTTTGACAACCCATGAAATCAGAATACATCTCTGAAGAACAAATTTTCCACATGTATTTTTGAATATTTAGAAGGTATGGTGAATAAGTGTGCAAACTTCATGAACTTGTCCACCACCACCTAAATATATTCCTTCCATTGCATCTAGGGCAATCCTGTGATGAAATCCATGGAAATACTTTCCCATTTTTTCTCTGAGATGGGAAGTAATTGAAGCAACCTTGTCAGATGAGTATGCTCTAATTTGTTTTTTTGGTAGAAGTTGCATTCTCTTATAAACCTCAGCACATTCATCTTGATGCCCTTCCATGTGAACCTCTCCTTGACCTTCCTATAGGTCTTCAAGAACCTAGTGTGCCCTACTTGCATGATATTTTCCTTGAGTTAAGATTGTGGTACAAGGTAGATCTAGTCTTTGTAGTAAATAATGTCATCTATGACACAATACTTGGCATCCCGGATGAGCCCATTGAGGATCTCACAAGAAAAAATTATTTTCAGTACTCCACCTATAGGAGGGATTTCCATTTACTAGGAATCTCCATGAGAGAGAGGGTGGATGGAATTCTAGAAAGGGCATCTACTACCACATTGTTCTTTCCCTTCACATATTCAATCTCAAAATCATATGCTTGTAGTTAGTTGATGCACTTTTGTTGTCTCTCACTCAAATCATTCTGCTCCATGAGAAACCACAATCTGTTATGATTAGTCTTCACTTTAAACCTATTCCTAATTAAATATTGTTTAAACTTTACCAGTGCATGCATAATTTTCAACATATATTTTATCATATATTGAGTAATTCCACTCATAATCCTTGAGTTTGACTCTCAAACGTAATGGGGTGGTGATTTTTCATTAACGCTACTCTTAACTTTGTACCTAAAGCGTCACACTCAAGCAATAACAACTGAGTGAAGTCTATTAGTGCTAGCATAGGGCATGAACTCATTACCTTCTTCATTCTCTTGAAGGTTTCCTATGCCTCATCATACCACCTAAAATATCCCTTCTTTTTTATTTCTATAAGAGGTATTTTTAGCTATGAGAATCCGTTAAAAAACTTCATGAAATACATGCAAAAGCCCAGTAAGCTCTTCAATTTAGTCACATTCTTTGGGGTAGGACATCCAATGATTTCCTTGATATTCTTCTGGTGTACCTGAATCCCATTTTCCCTCATCACATGCCCTAAATAAAACATCTTAGTCATACCAAGATAGCACTTATACTCTCTTGCATAGAACTTTTTCTCCTCCAAAATTGCTAGTTGATGAGCCTCATTATTGCAGCAAGAATTCTGCAACTCCTAAAGCTACTAAATTTAATTATCAACCCAGGGTTCGTACAAAATTAAGAGGCATCAAAACTATATGTGCAACATACAATGTGTCATTCATTAATTTTCATGATGTAATGGAGTGAATGTAATGAAATCAAATCCTAAACTAATCGCAGAAATGGAAATGCTTGAAATGGAAACCTTAACCTAATGTAGGAAAGAAAATACAAGGAATACAAACCTATTATATAAATTAAATATCATTAACTAAATATAAATCATTACATTTTAAATATTTTTAGATCCATTGATAGAGCTCATTGGATGTGGCAATCAAGAAAATCATTATTTAAATATCCAATTCATAAATTTGTCCATTAACCCAAATCATTGAGACATTTTGCATGGGTAAAAAGGAAAGTCCTAAGTGGTATTTATTCCTCCTTAACCATTGATTTATATCCTAGGGATCATGATTCAACCCTAAGGGATGAAAACCAATCTTTTTAATAAATTTTTGGGCAAGTATATACATGCTAGAAGAGTGCTACAAGAAACTATAGGATGCTACAGGACATTATAATTCATTGAAATGACCAAGAAAATAAAACCCAACATGGATGGTAAAAATTTTGTTATTGAATAGGATGTCTTAGGTATCCATTCTAAGTGTAATCACTCAAAAATACCCCTATTAACCCATGCTAAAAGATAGCAGAAAATTACTAGTCTAAAATCTAGAAATTTGAGAACTAGTGAGCTAGTAAATCTATCACGCGCCTAACCTAATTAAGTGAAAATTCAATGGGGTAAATTTTTTTATTAAGTATAATTTTTTTTGGATCTAATGCAAGTGGAATTAACTAAAATAAGCTTGTTAGCATGTTATAAAAAATATCAGAAATTTATTGTTATTTGCGACAAGGGACTTCCAGAAAATTAGATCTGGGAATAAGAAAACTAATCTAAGTAGCTCAATGATTACTATGACTTTCCAAATCTATTCCAAGGATGAAATGATTCTTTTTATCCTACAAAATAACTTGCTTAAACCATTTAACACAATCCTACAACAAGAAATCAGTAATACTAAATGCAAAAATAGAAAAAAACAAGAATAAAATATGCATGTGAATATGAAGTGAAAGGAAGAAAATTAAATGATACAAAAGGACTATGAAAATCCTAGGATGGCCAAGCCCAAGAAAACTCAAATTCCTATGAAGGATACCAAGATTTAGAAGTTTAACATGGCACCAATATTCATTATTTCCATCAATACAATTACATCCCTATAAGAAATAAAAGTGAAGTTGCCAAAATACGAGTTCTCCCCACAAGAAGACTAAGAAAAATCAACCCCTAGAGGAAAATTCGACTTGGTACTTACACAAAATGATTAAGAAACATTCCCCATGAAAGGAGGAAGCTTTACCCTCCAAAATCCCTCAAATAGTGGATCTATTTCCCAACACTAGGAATCTGCATTAAATGATAGTGAACACATTCCTAGATTTTCTCAATCATTGGAGCTCCAGAATTTATGCATGATTTCTTGATATCTTGTTGATTTATTATTCAATATTGATCCTCCTGTAGTAGGGAGAAAGTCCCTAAATTATCTCCTCCTCCAAATCTTCATAATATGCCCAATATTCTCACAGTATCCCACAAAAATAAATAATATTAGGCACAAATAGCAATTATCCATAAACCTTCCTAATGAACATATTAAAGTTAAAAATATGTTATCTAATGCAAAAAGAAATGTTTAATTTGTTGAAGGATGGTCAGATGGGCCTTAATTTATGTCTAATTTGGAGGCCTATCACTAACACTTCATCCAAATGCCTGAGGTGATCGTTCTAAGTTTTTCTATAGATGGTGATGTTATCAAAGAAAACCAACAAATACTTCTAAAACTATTTATTGAACATGTCATTCATGTGTAGAAATTTTGAATAATATAACATTTATTCACAGAGATTATCCTGATTATACACTATTTGCGGAATGCATGCATAATACATAACCTCCTCTACGTTGATCATCAATTTGCAGTATTAAAGAAACAATCGCATGTGCACATTGAAACATCAATCACACATATCAACACATTATATCACAGGGAAAGCATACAGCTGAAAACCCCCAACTATCTATATATTATATTGATTGAGAACATGTAACAATACATAGTACAATGCTCTTCACAAGTACTCAGTACTATCTCCACCTGTTACACACAAACTAGCTCAGATCTGAATCAATCACAAGTTCAAATCTCCTCTGCTACTTGCCTGCCTCCACTGCGCAATCCTGATTAAGAATAGATGAGAATGGTTGATCCAAACTTGTATTTACCTTGTGTTTCACTACGCAATCCTCATTGGCAATCTCAATCCACTGATTGTGCAAATCTCATGCACAACTATAGCCACAACTGACAACTGTCTTGCCCTTTCACTCACCTCTAACACTTGTCTCCATTGAACTGTCCATGCACTGAGTTAAATGATGTATTCTTCAGTTGATTTATGAGTTAATAATTAGTGAATTAATTAATAATTAATTCACACCACTCATCACTAGTGTATTTTTCAGTTAGACTAAATACAACTAGTTCAACTAAGTCAAACTGAACACAACTCCATCAACTCCTCAATCAAATCCACCAAACTCAATCACTTGAGTTCTAACTGAAGTCCATCATGCAATAGCTCAACTAACCCATAGGAAAAGCATATTTCCTTCTGGCAGTTGCATGTGCCACATCCGTAGCTCGAACTAAAGTGTTGCAAGAGGATAAGATAATGTTTATAGTCCAAATATTATTAAGAGCTAATAATATTCGACTATTCTATTTTTTGACTGGCAGTCTAAAAATAGACTCCGCCCATATGTCTAAAAATAGAGGTCCATCTATTTTTACCAACATGACCAATCATCCATAAATAGCATCCTGCAACTCATAGACCATGATCCATATGTCTAAAAATAGACATAGTCTAAAATAGACTTTGTGCCAAAAATAGACTACGGGCCCACTTAGTGAAGGCGACTTCTTTTCACTAAGCTCCATCATCTTGTTGCATTTTCAACACTCCCTCTCAATAAGATATGGATTATCTGCAACCCCTATCCTATCTCTGTAGTATTCAAATTTGCTCCTGGTGAGCGCCTTTGTTAAGATATCAGCATCCTGATCCTCCGTGGGAATATATGACAGTAACATGATTCTCCACTGCACACAATCTCTGATATGATGGTACCTGATGTCGTCTGTTGGGTTCCCTATCCAATCTGCATCTGTGAAGTGACATAGCTTCACCTCATCCTCTTGTCTGTACCACAATCCATATTGCGATGTGCCTCTCTTGAGCCTGCACACATGCGACTCCACCTCTTGTCGATAAACAGTGGCATCCACTACCTCCGCTAAAGTAGCATCCTCCTTCCTCCAACCTCTAGGAAGAGGAGTATCAACAGGCTTGCAGCCATGCATGTTGAACTTCTCTAGTATCTCTCGGGCATACTTACCCTGAGAAATAAATAGTCCATCACTGCGTTGCTTCACTTTGTAGATCCATCTCGAACCCACCACTGATTTCCCCTCCGGTCTTGGGACAATCTCCCATGCACTGTTTCTAACAATTGAATCATACTCTTCCACCATGGCATCTACCCATGCAGGATCCTCCACAGCTTCCTCGAAAGAGGATGGCTCAGTCACAACATATTTGCTCACAAGAGCCATGTATCTAGTGTACCGATCATATGATTGTCTCTATCTGTGCTGTGCTGTAGGTGGTCCTACAACCTTCTCTGCATCTTGAGCCAGTCGCTCAACTTCTGTAGTGCGCTTTCGCCCTCTGATGATTGGTGCTGCATGAGTGGTCTCTTCCACTCCATGAACTTCATCTTGTGGCTGATCCACATCTTGAAGCTCATCCTTAGGAACTAATAGCTCCTCATCTGCATGCAAGTGTGGCTCCATCTCAAGTGAACACTTCATGGCTTTCTCCTCCTGAAATTTGATATCCCATCACACAACAGTCTTGCGATTGTCTAGAAAATACACATGATAGTTGTGGGGCGTATCAATGTACCCCAAAAATATCCCAACCTCTGCGGTCGGCTCTAGCTTCTTCCTGGCATCCTTCATCACATGCATGTAAATAGGAGAACCAAAAATCCTCAAATGGGAAATATCAGGCCTCTTACCAAAATAAGCCTCCTCGGGTGTACTCATGTCAAGTATCTTGTGAGGACAACGGTTCTACACATATAATGCAATATTGCATGCCTCCACCCGTAAGTGAAGGGGTAGGCCCTGATCATGCAACATCGCCTGTGCAGCACCCATGATCGTTCTGTTCTTCCACTCAGCAACCCTGTTTTGTTGTGGGTTATGGGGAGCTATGAGCTCTCTTCGAATCCCTTCTACACTACAGAAGTCCTTGAACTCACCAGAGATGAATTCACCACTATTGTCGCTCCTAAGATCCTTCACCTTCCTCCCTGATTCTTTCTCAACCAGTGCTTTGAACTCATAGAACTTTGAGTATATCTCGCTCTTCTTCTGCATGAAGAAGATCCAACACTTTCAAGAGAAATCATCAACAAAGATCACATAGTACTTGTGCTTTGCTGTCGAAGCTACTGAGAAAGGTCCACACACACCTGTGTGAATTCTCTCAAGGATCGTCGTGGCGTGACTATCCTTCTCGTAAAAGGTGGCTTTCAAATTTTTTCCTAAAGTACACCCCTTGCACTGATCTGACTGTGCAAGAGTGCCTTTAGGAAGCCCAATAGAAATCTGCTGCAGTATCTTCAAAGCTCCATGGTGAAGGTGGTCCAATCTCCGGTGCCACAGCTTGCCATCATCCCAGCTCACCACTGCTTCTGCCTTGCATGCCATTGTTTCGCAGCCTTCTACATGCAATTGATAAAGGTTCTTGACTCGAACCCCTATCTTTTGGGTTTCTCTAGTTGTCTTACTGTGCAGGAAAGCCTTTCCCTTGCTGAAGACAACATCATATCCCTTTTCTTCTAACATCACCACAGAGATAAGATTCTTCTTCAATCCTGGAACATGCATCACTTCCTTCAATATGAAGGGTTTGCCAGACTCCCTCTCAAAGGAAATGGTACCGATACTAGTCGCACTGTATCTACCATCATCGCCCATCTCGATGTGCACTCCAAGATCTTTCTCATCCAGATCAGAAAACAAATCTCGATCTCCTGTCATGTGAAAAGACACACCACTGTCCAAGAACCATACTAATCCCATCACACTTGATACCAAGCATGTGATCAGCAAAAAATCTAGCTCAAACTACAAGGCTAAGGCCTCTCCTGCTGTAGATCTAGCAGCTTGCTTATTTTTCTTCTTCTGCAGACAATTTGTGACATAGTGTTTGTGCTGGTGACAGTGAAAGCACTTCACCTTGGACATGTCCTACTTCTTTCCTTTCGCACCAGAATGAGAAGCTTTCTTTTTCTTCCCCTTCTTTGCTTTGGTAACCAAAGTGCAATTTTCTTCATCGGATGCCTTTGATGAAGATCTATCCCTGGTATTCCACCTGATCTCCTCTTGCACAAGATCCGACCAAAGTCTCTCCCATCCTGGCAATTTCTCCCGACCATTGACAGAGTCCTGATAGGAATGTAAACTCTTCGGAAGACCAAGGAGAGCCAAGCTCACCAAGTCCTCATCATCGACAGTCACCCCCACACTTCCCAGCTCATCCCGGAATTGGGTGAACTTCGTGAGTTACTTGGACATACTGTCTCCTTTCTCACACTTAATGTTTCTGAGTTTATCCTTGAGCGCCAACTTCCTCTGGTCGCTATAGATTTGGAATAAATCTGTCAACGCTTTCCACATCAAGTATGGATAAGCCTTTCCATGGAGGCTGGATACAATGTGATCCCTCATGCCCTCCAACAAAATTTTTCGACACTTTACTGTCTTCTTTTGCCAAGCCTTAGCTTCAGCAGCATCAGTAGGTTTTGCGACATCCACATCTATGAACTCTTTCAACCCATTGTCATCTAACACTGCCTCCATCTTGTCTTTCCATGAAATATAATTCAAGCTGCCTTCAAGGGCATACTCCAATCACAATCGATTGAAAGACATTTCGACACCAAGAAAAACATTGCTGCAAATTCGAATTCCACCAGCTCAAAACTCAACCGCTTTTGATCTAAAATTCGTGAGAACAAATTATTTCTCATACAGATATTGACTATACGGGCATTTACCAGATATCTCACCTTCCAAAAGAAGGATGAATCTAGTGGCTACCTAGCCCGATTACAGACTCTGCCTGAAGAAATAAAATGTAATCACTTTCTGAATAATAGATCTGATGACCAATCCTCGCTTTGATATCATGTAGAACTTTTTCTACAAATCAACCAGCTCTGATACCATGTAGAAATTTTGAATAATATAACACTTATTCACAAAGATTATCCTGATTATACACTATTTGCGGAATGCATGCATAATACATAACCTCCTCTACGTTGATCATCAATTTGCAGTATTAAAGAAACAATCGCATCCACACATTGAAACATCAATCACACGTATCAACACAGTATATCACGAGGAAAGCATACAGTTGAAAACTCCCAACTAACTGTATATTATATTGATTGAAAACATGTCACAATACATAGTACAATACTCCTCACAAGTACTCAGTACTATCTCCACCTGTTACACACAAACTAGCTCAGATCTGAATCAATCACAGGTTCAAATCTCCTCTGCTGCTTGCCTGCCTCCGCTGCGCAATCCTACTTGAGAATAGATGAGAATGGTTGATCCAAGCTCGTATTTCCCTTGTGTTGCACTACACAATCCTCATTGGCAATCTCAATCCACTGATTGTGCAAATCTCATGCACAACTGATAGTTGTCTTGCCCTTTCACTCACCTCTAACACTTGTCTCCACTAAACTGTCCATGCACTGAGTTAACTGATGTATTCTTCAGTTGATTTATGAGTTAATAATTATTGAATTAATTAATAATTAATTCACACCACTCATCACTAGTGTATTTGTTATTTAGAGTAAATACAACTAGTTCAACTAAGTCAAACTGAACACAACTCCATCAACTCCTCAATCACTTGAGTTCTAACTGAAGTCCTTCATGGAATAGCTCAACTAACCCATAATAAAAGCATATTTCCTTATGGCAGTTGCATGTGCCACATCCGTAGCTCGAACTGAAGTGCTGCAAGAGGATAAGATAATGTTTATAGTCCAAATATTATTAAGAGCTAATAATATTCGACTGTTATATATTTAGACTGGCAGTCTAAAAATAGACTCCGCCATATGTCTAAAAATAGAAGTCCATCTATTTTTACCAACATGACCAATCATCCATAAATAGGGCATCCTGCAACTCATAGACCATGATCCATATGTCTAAAAATAGACTTCGCGCCAAAAATAGCCTGCAGGCCCACTTAGTGAAGGCGACTTCTTTTCACTAAGCTCCATCATCTTGTTGCATTTTCAACATCATGGGAGACTGAAATATTGCAGGGGAATTAGTTAGCCCAAATGGAATAAATAGAAACTCATAATTCCCATAGTGGCACTTGAAAGTAGTTTTCAAGATATCCCACACCTAAACTCAGGTTTAATGGTAGCCAGTGCGCAGACATATCTTTAAAAAATACTTTTCGCCCCTCAACTCATCCATCATCTCATTAATCCTTAGAATGGGGTACTAGTTTTTTATTATCCTTTAATTAAGTGGCCAATAATTAATGCACATCCTCAAGGTGTCATCCTTCTTCTTGGTCATCACCACCGAAGAAGCACAGGGGCTAGATCTAGGATGAATGTGGTCCAATCTCAAAATATTCTTGAGAGCCTTTTCAATTTCATCCTTATAGATCTTGGGATGACAATAAGGGTTGGTTATAATAGCTTTCACCCCCTCTTCCAACTATATCACATACTCAAATCCTCTATCTAGAGGTTGACCTGGAGGAATGTCAGCAATTTGTTTTTTGATATTGGCATAGTAATACTTAAAATTCATTTAGATACTATCAAGGTTACTTCAAATGCCTTTTCTTATAAATCTATCACTCTATTACCCTATATCGCCATGCCACAACATTGCCTCCATACTGTAATATTATACTATCTTGGGCGGATACCAATGCATGGCCCGCAAAACTACCTTCCTATCGTCATGATCTATAAATTCCATCTCCATCTTCCTTCGATCAATAGTGTATCTTATGATGGAGTAAAGCCACTAAACATTGAGTACCACATTGGTATTCGATATGTCCACCACAATCAAGTCATCCATCAATGTGTAGTTCCCCATGGTTATTTTTAGTTTAGGTATCCATCTATTGTACTCCATCTAATGACTACTCACTATGACCACTGTGAATCCATTAAACTCCTCCATTGGAATCTCCCCTTGATCCACCATTGTTGCATCTACAAAATTGTGGAATTCCCCACCATCAATAAACAATGTCACTTTTTTTCGTAACATGACCATCAAAACTCTAAATACATGGTTCTAGAGAAGTCTTGACATGGATACAATAATAGGGATTTTAGCCCCATCTTGCCATGACTCCTCACCTACTATCAGATGTCATTGTTTATGTATTTGGCCTTGCCTTAACTCCTCATCCTCTTCATCACTATCACTATATGATTATCCTCAATGTAGTGTGCATTGCCCACTTTGTCCTTCCCTACACATCTATGTCCTAGTGCCTAAGGCTCCTAATAGTTGAAACAAATATTTTTATTCATTGGCTCCTTTTGAGTCTCCTCATCCAGTTTTTATTTCTTGGTGTACTCCCTTTGAAAGGGTTTGTTCTCTTTGTTCTTTCGGGGTAAGTATGGTTTAGGAGGAAATTTTCTCCTAGGAACAACATATTGCATGTCTATGGCTCTACCAACTGCATCCTATAGAGAGGCATGCTTACAAGCTTTAATCCAACCATGAAGAGGCTCAAATAGTCCCTCAATAAAAAGCATCACCAACAATGCATCAAATATGTGAGTGACCATAATCGTTAGCCTCTAAAACCCTGAGATATATGTCTCTAAACTCCCAATCTTCTTCAGTTGTGCAAGATCTTGGAAATGAATATTTGGGTCCTTTGTGTCAAAGCACTCCATGATTCTCTGAGTAAACTGAAAATATTAAGTGATGCTAGCATGACTGAAATTCACTAACCCATGGTACCACCACTCATGGGCCTCACTATCCAAGTGCAACATAGCCAACTTAATGGCACCATCCTCTATCATATAATGTATCTAGAAGAATGTGTCCCTCTTAAACCCATGATCTAGTTGAACATTTTGATGATCCATCAAAACACGGGATGGACAATTTCCCCATGGCTTATGAAGCTCATGGTTTGCCTCATAGCCTTCTTAGCTCCTTTAGCGTTGTTTTTCATCTAGAGGCTGCAAAAACCTGTGAAATTCATGGCAACTTGAAAATATCATCCCAACCTTTTGTAATACTCCAAATATTCCCCAAAAGGTATATCGTGATCCACCTAATCTGTCTGGCATATTGGGTGTGTGTTCTTGCTAAATAGGTGTGGGTGGCTTCGCGTGGTTTTGTGTATGGCTACCTTCTCCACAGTTATATCCCTTGTCATTAATGGGATCCTTTTTATGTTGCACCCCATCGAAATCTCGATGGAACCTCTCTTGTTTGCTAACTTCCCCTTCAACTCCACGATCACATTTTGGCCCTTAGCCAAATCATTTAGGTTGCTAAAAAATTTGTTAGTCTCTTGATTCTCCTTGTCTCCCATGATTGTCTCCTTTTTTCCATATGGCGCTTCTTTCTCTTTCCCCTTTCCCAGAGTTTCTTCTTCTTCCAAAAGTGGAGTGTGTTCTCTGCCTTGATAACTTCTCTTATAGGTGACACCATTGAAGTGGTAGTCTTCGGAACTCATCAAACCATTGTTAAAATATTCCCTTCAAACCACATAATTGTCCATGACCATGCCCTGATACCACTATAAAATACCCCCTTGGAATACCTTAGACTTTCATTGAACATTTCTGAGTTTTGTTTGAGTTTTTCACTATGTGATTCTATTAATCAGTTTGCATACCATTGGCTCTAGGTGCACTTTTTATAGTTTATTTCAAAAGAGATGAAAAGAATACCGAAAATATGTTACAATTTGCATACCATTGGCTCTAGGTCCACTTTTTATAGTTTATTTCAAAAGAGATGAAAATAATACCGAAAATATGTTATGGAAATGCTTCGAGGTGCACTTTTTATAGTTTATTTCAAAAGAGATGAAAACAATACCGAAAATATGTTACGGAAATGCTTCAAACCATCTATTTACATTTAATATTAAAGTTTAAAAAAATAATACCAATTAAGTATTCTCACTACAATGATAGATTTAAAAACACAATTATTTCATTAATTTATGAATAGAGATCACAGTACATAGAATAAGAGGAACTTGAGATTAATTTCAATAGTATATACTTGAATATATCAATCACATATTTGATTGGTGCCAACAATATATACATCAAGATATACCAGCTCTAGGATGGCTATGAACTTGTTCCCTTTCCCACAAGAATATCAGTCCCACGAATAGATTGTCTATCCCTATATTTTATGCAGAAATAGGCCCAAAATATATGTCCCATGACCCACAATGATATTATGAACTTAACCCTCTCAAACAAGATAGAAAAAATATATGTCCCATGACCCACAATGATACTACAAACTCAACCCTCTCAAACAAGATAGAACTCAACTCCTTGAAGTAGTAGACCATGCCCCAAGGAGACACTAGACTCATCCCAGACAGTATAGAACTCAACTCCTTGAAGAAGTAGACCATGCCCCAAGGAGACACTAGATTCATCCTAGACAAGATACTACGAACGCAATGCTCTCAAACAAGATAGAAAAAATATATGTCCCATGACCCGCAATGATACTACGAACTCAACCCTCTCAGATTCTTGGTACATAACTCAATCCCTATAAGAAATGAATTAGAAAAACAACAGAAAGTGACTTGGCTTATGTTAGGTCCCTATACTACTAGTGTAACCCCTTATTGTTATTAGTACAACCCCCTTTTTATATTGTTGTGCCCATGCAGTCCCCATATAGTTATTATTGTGCCCCATAGAAGCCCACTATTGTTATTATTGTGCCCTTACATTATTATTTTTATGTCGGTGCTGATTATTTTATGACTCCTTAGACTCCTATATATAGAAAGGAGGTCTTGTCATTTGTATCATCTAATAATTATTCATTTGTGTAATGTAAAGGAGGTTGCCCCATCGAAGAGGCTTATTTCTAAGGTTTTCATCTATCTTTTCTATCTTTTGTGAGTTGGTTTCATAACATTTGGTATTAGAGCTTTGGATTCTAGGGTTTCACTGCTCCAAACAGGTCATCATGGAATTTTCACTATAAACTTTTTCTATGATTTTTCAGAAGCTAAAAAAAAAACATTCGATAAAAAATCTTGCTCAACTAGGTCCAAATTTAAGATCTTATCTCACTATATTGTTGGAGATATGATCTAAGGAAGTTAGGGTTTTTGCAAGCTCCAGAATTTCATCTAAAACAGGTCATCGTGGAATTTGCGCTATAACATTTTTGCTACGAAATTTCAAAAGCTAAAAAAAAAAAAACATTTGAGAAGAAATCGATTTGAACCTTGGGTCTGAATTTTAGATCTTCTGTCACTATAGTTTTGGATATATGATCTGAGGAATTTAGGGTTTTTGCAGTGGTTCTGAATTTTAAATCTTCTGTCACTATAGTTTTGGATATATGATTTGAGGAATTTAGGGTTTTTGCAGTGGTTCTGAATTTTAAATCTTCTGTCACTATAGTTTTGGATATATGATTTGAGGAATTTAGGGTTTTCGCAGACTCCTGAATTGCATCCTAAATAGGTGACCTTGGAAAAATCGCCATAATGTTCTCTTTGTGCATCAGATTGAAATTTCATAAGAAGTTACAAAAAGAGGACAGACTATATTTTGTTTGGGTATAATTTTCAGAACCTAAGGTTGAAATAGTAACACATGGCATGTTGTTCTCTCTGAGCATCGGATTGAAATTTTGCAAGAAGTTACAGAAAGAGGACAGACTATATTTTATTTGGGTATAATTTTCAGAACCTAAGGTTGAAACAGTAACACATGGCATGTTGTACAAGTTCACTCTATTGAACTAGTCTATAATTAGGTCATCGGGGAAGATTGGGAATAGAGCTTTCTTCAGTTATCCAATTGTGATCATACTTGTGGAGTTAGAAAGAGGACTTAGAGGGCTATTACAAACGGAAATTTAGGAACTTAAATATTCGAAAGTAAAGAGTTACAGTCGTTTCAATATCGAGCTCCTAAAATCAAGAAAAAGCGAGATGAGGAAGTTTGATGGCAAGGATTCAGTAAATTACATACTATGGATGGGGAAATATTTTGATCTACATGGTGTACCACTGTTACAAAAGGAACGTATTGTATCTAATTATTTAGAACCGAATCAATTTTATGGTATAAAGGGCTTTGTTCTTGTAAACCACTTTTCACGTGGTCAATTTTCACATAGGAAATGATAGCACATTATGAGGATACAAAGAGAAACACCTTCTTTAGCCAATTGATAAATCTCAAACAAAAGGGTTCAATGGCAGAGCACATTGAGGACTTCCAAAAATTGAATATAAGAGTAAATGATATTCCAGAGAAGAAAATGGTTGATGTCTTCATAGGGACTTTAAATGATAACATTCAACACAAGGTTGATGTCTTCATAGGGACTTTAAAGGATAACATTCAACACAAGGTTCATCGGTTCATCTTTGGGAACTTGATTCATTGTATAAGGGTAAATGATATTCCAGAGAAAACTTTAAAGGATAACATTCAACACAAGATTCATCTTTGGGAACCTGATTCATTGTATGATTCATTGTATAAGGGTAAATGATATTCCAGAGAAGAAAATGGTTGATGTCTTCATAGGGACTTTAAAAGATAACATTCAACACGAGATTTGTCTTTGGGAACCTGATTCATTGGAGAAGGCATTCAGGTTGGCAAGAAAAATTGAAAGCGAAATTATGGAAACAAGGAATCCCACCACTCACGACTATAATTATGGAAGTGTTTTTTCTCCTAGCCTTCAAGATAGCTAAGATTTCATAATGGCTTCTTCAAGATAGCGAACATTTAGCGATGAACTATCACAAATAAAATCAACTAATAACATTGTGAAAACTTAAGCTTAATGTCGAAATATGAGTGATTTCGCTACAACATCACAAATAAAATCAACTAATAACATTGTGAAAACTTAAGCTTAATGTCGAAATATGAGTGATTTCACTACAACATCAACTAAGGTGTGTATTGTCAACACTGAAACCAACAATCAAAATGAGGACAACCACACTAAAACCAACAATCAAAATGAGGACTACCACCAAAACCCAGCAATCAAGAGCTCTCTAAAATTATAATTTTCAAATGATCAAATAATTGTCAAGAAATGCTCCTCATTTCCCTTTTTAGAAAGAGGAAATGCTCCTCATTTAAATGAGGACTACCAAAACCCTAAAAGTAATTCTAATTTTCAAGTGATCAAATGCAAGAAAGAGAAAATGCTCCTCATTTCCCTTTTTTATAACTCATTCGTCACTTTTACCACATTTTTATCCCTTTATTTTAATAAAGTCTCTTTATTTTAATAAAGTCTCTTTATTTAATTCCCTCACTTTATAATTTAAAAATAATTTTTCATTGGCCACCACATTTTTATCCCTTTATTTTAATAAAGTCTCTTTATTTAGTTCCCTCACTTTATAATTTAAAAATAATTTTTCATTGGCCTAGGACCTTTTTTCAGCACTTCAGTTTTTGTCATATTTTTCTTAGGTGAATTGTATTCACTTAATTAAACTTATTAATTTACATTAAGTGATTGCTTTTAGAGTGGTTGTAATTATTAGACATTTGTTTTGCTAGAATTTCGTTATTTTTAAATACATTGTTTTTAGCAAATTTATTTATTAGAAAATTAGATTTTTAATAAAAAATCAATAAAATTATATTTTTAAATACATAAATAAATCTCTTAATTTAATTGTCATCTTAAATATAATATTTAAATAAATAACAATTCAATAAATAAATAACAAATCAATAAACCACCTGTAAATGTAAATATAAAAATCCAAGCCTATAAGATTCACAATAAAAAGCTAAATCTCGAATAATACACAAAGAAAATACGGCATTAGGATCATTTCTCCGGTAACCTTTTTGAGAGATGCTCTTCCATTCATCTTTGAGAAAAAATATATATTCCCACACCAGGATTACATGACACACATGACACACTGTAAGGGTTAACTGACTATATCTATCCTTATATATTTGTCCATACTCTTTGTATTATAGCGGGTGGCTGCGTTGAACGCGCACCTCTGCTGAACAACTCGCCTATATACGAATACAACTTACTACTTCATCGCGTTTTTCTATTTAGCTGGGAATCCAGGTCCCTGCCTGTACTACTCAAATTAAAATTGATTTCCTTCGAAGGTCTGTCCGAATTGCCAGTCAGAGGGAGCAACGTTGTAAGAAGTAACTGTTCGGCCACCGCTGGAGGTGACTTGAAAGGAAAGAGCCTGCCCCTTGAGAATGCTATTAGACTGCCAGTTCTGTCCCCAGTTCCTTGTTAGAGGCAGCCACCCTGTATTCGACCCCTTCACCTTCACGTCTGCAACCACTCCGTCGCCGCCGACATTTGTAACGAGGATGAGGTAGAAGTAGTAGTTGCCATTAATGGTGAACCTCATTCCTCCTTCCTTCACACAGGCCACTCTGAAAAACAGTCATCATAATCTTTGATGTCAAGCTTATGTGATCTAGCTAGTGTATGAGATTGTTATAATAAAATAATTTTTTTCCGGCATCCTTAAATCTAGTGCAAATTCCCCAAATATTCTGGAACTGGACGAACATGGCCCAGTCCCATTCCAGAATATTCGAGAAATCTGTTTTTCTAATTGAGAGCAGAGAAGCTGAATACCTTTTGTACTGGATTGGGACGATCCCTGCCTTCCAGATGCCGATCTGTTCGAATGCAGGCATCGCCATGTCGAAGTGCTCGCGAGGAGGATTGCACCACCCACCATTGTCATTTGCGAGGGCGTAATTAGGCGGGCAGAAATTGGTTGCCGTGACGACAATAGAGGGGCTGCCCGGCAGACACCATTGCGGGTCATCAACACACTTTATCTCAAAGCACGCGCCGCAGGATGCCCCACTGTTAAAGAGGGCAGTGCTCAGAGCAGCAGTGTTGGTCCCATATCCTTGACTGTACAAGTTACCGTAACCACAAGCACCAGCTGCAACATAAAACACATTACATTACTTATTGTCAGTTTAGCACTAATGATGGGTTAATTTTTCACTAAATTAATAGTTTGGTAATTTTTATATTATTTAAATTATTAAATCAACAATTTCGTTGAGATCAGAGGTTTATTATACAGCCTAATCATGATGATGATGGTTAACATCCAGAGAGACCAAACATTGGTCTATAGGACCTAAAGAAACAAATTATTTATTTTGATTTAAGATTTTATTCCTATGGTCAAAAAGAGAAGCCTCCAATTTCACTATAATTTTGACATTGTAAAAGGCTAGGAAGGTGAGTATTGTAAGAAAGATTGTGAAAAAAAGATCTAATGTGGTTGTAAGCGGGGCACTCTAAGAGGAAGTAGTTTTCATGCTCGATGCATATATAGTCATCAAAGTTAAATTTTAATCATGTCCACCAAAATAAAAATAAAAAAATATATACAAAACATCAACTCATAAAAAATAATTTATCTCTCCACTCATATTAATAACTATACAGAACATCTACTCATTGTATGCTTCTCAGCTCATATTATACCTGTATTTAAGATAAATCTAAATTAATATATTCTAATCTCTAAACTGTAAAATAAATTTCCATTCTTAAATTTTCCAACAAATTAATACCCATAGTGCCGGCAGCATCTGCTCCTCCATAAAAGGTGGCGTGAGCATAATTCCATCCGCCATTGTAATCATCAGCAGCGACAAGCTTGTGAGCGAAAAGTATCGTTGCTGCTACTAATAGAAACCAAGACCGAGATCTCCACATCGACAGACTCTCCATTCTGCAAGCAGTTTCACAGTGAAGTACTGAACTGACTGGGGCAGCCTCCACAGTATCGAAATCAAATCAGATTTGTGATAACATTTAAGAAGGCAGCGTCTATTTATATATTGAGGATTCGGTTAGAAATAACTGTTTCTCGCGAATTTTAACTGAATGAAGAGATGCGGAGATCTGCGCAGGCGAGGAGGCCATAGGCAGACCCCACGGACCGGCCTTTCGGTTGTGGCCGTTAAGCACTTGCACTTTCGCACCGTCTCTTTGTCCTGTATATTCTTTCATTTCATTTTTGCTTTATTCTAGTAGTTGCGATCTTCACCCGGACTTGTCCATCAAGTGGAGCAAAGGGAATAAGCTTCTGTATCAAGCGGAGGAAGGGGAATAATAAGACCGAGCAAACGAGTGAACAGATGCTTGAGCATGCGCAGGAGGGAAAGGAAAAGTGTCGTCCAATATGCTGAGTCATTTTACATTTAAAGCATCACTATGTTTCTTTCTTTTTCTTCTGTTCCTTTCGGTAATTATCCCATCGTACTGTAATTGAGCTTTTTATTATGTTATCTTTAAGATGACTTCATGGTGAAGAGAAGAGTACACAAACTGTAAGGAATACCGTATTTCCATAGCTAAACAATTTCACTCTTGAATTCTACAGCCAGGCTTAGGCTTAAATATAATTTATTTATTTTATTTTATTTAGAAAAGTTTATATATAATTTATTTATTTTTGGATAGTTTTTATGTACAAATATCTAAAAATCATGCATGAATATGTCAACTATATCTATAAATTAAATTAGGGTATACAATAAGTAAAATATTTTTTTAATAATATTGAAAATTAATATTTTTCAAAGTTAAACATTATAATTTGCATTAGTCAATGCTAAACTAATAGTGATCAATTCTAACAAATCCATTGTTAGAGTCTTGCCTTGGCATGAACTGATAATGATTTCATAACCATATTAAAATTTAATTAGTAAGCACATAAAAACTTAATACTTACAATATAACAAGTTTCTTAACCATGGATATCCACCCCACTTTACCATGGATATTATTAACTTGTAAATAGGTTTTGTTACAATACCATAGGCCAATACCATGACTTATCAATAGGGCATGTAGAAAAATCATAACTCATCTCACAGTAAAAAAATAAAATGTAAAATATTTTATAGGTTACATATAGCATTGATTACATAGAGTGAAAATTCTCCATCATATGGATGGGGAGAGAGGGAGGGGGACGAAGAGTGAAGGAGAGAGGGAGGGAGATAGCGACAGAGCTGGAGGGTAGAGAGAGAGAGAGAGTAATGGAGACGCGAGAGAGAGAGTAATGGAGAGGCGAGAGAGAGGGACAACTATAATAGAGAGGGAGAGAGAGTGTTGGGCATTAGATAATCCAATGCCCCTCGTGTGTTTCATGACATGTACTTAATCACTTCTCGAGGATGCATTAACTCTGGCGATGTGTTCATTTACTAACACCTACAGGTTTTGGTGTAATTGAAATCATGATGTCAGCAAGTGGTATCAAAGCCAAAGGTCTCAAGTTCAAATCACACTCGGCTCGCGCTGGGGGAGATTGTTGGGCATTGGATAATCCAATGTTCCCCGTGTGTTTCGTGACATGTGCTTAACCACCTCTCGGGGATCCATTAACTCTCGCGATGTGTTTGTTAACTAAGATGGCGTTTGGGGCAATGGCAATCGTGATTCCAACATAGAGGAATGAAGAGAGAGATGAAGGGAGGGAGAGGAGAGATGAAGGGAGAGAGAAATATAGTTGGAGGGGGAGAGAGAGTGAGGGAAGAACAAATGCATGTAGAGATAGAGGTAGAGAGAGAGGGAGTGACAAGGGAGAGAGAGGGAGAGAGGAGAGGAGAGGAGAGAGTGTGGGAGAGAAAGAAGAGAGAGACAAGGGGACATAGAGATGGATGAGGGGGAGAAGAGGGAGAGAGGAGAGGAGGTAAAATAGAGAGGAGAGGAGAGATTGTGTGAGAGAAAGAAGAGAGAGACAAGCGGACATAGAGATGGATGAGGGGGAGGAGAGGGAGATATGGAGGGAGATATGGAGGGAGATAATGATAGAGTTAGACAATAGAGAGAAAGAAGGAGAAACAGGGAGGGATACAAAGGGAGGTGGGAGAGAAAGGGTGAGAGAGGAAGGAAGAGAGAGAGGACTTGAGAGACAAGGAGAGAGGGAGGAAGAGAGTAGAACATGAGGGAAGAGAGAGAGATGGATCCAACCTAGATATGGTGTGTGCATATAAAAATCAACCTAGAACCATCTTAACCCTGGATCTATCAAGTGCTTAGAGGGATCATATATTTTTTCACTTTAAAAGAGGGTTGTATCTCAAGGGATTTGATCCGTCTCGACACTTGATAGATATAGGGTTAAGATGGATCTAGGTTGGTAATAGAAAACAATACATATATCAAAACACACTTATTATATCATTAAATCTATAAATAACTTTTCAACATAGTTTTGGGATGAATTTAGGGTGGTTTAATACCATGGGTCATTATATTTCTCGTATAAAACAATACATTTATTATATCATTAAAGCTATAGTATAAATTTTCAACATAATTTGAATTTCTCCAAAATAAAACATATATTTGTTGTTTTTTAAGGCATTATAAATTATTTATGCATTTTAAATTAATGCATTCAAAAATGCATTTTAAATAGTGAAATATCATATTCATACTCATATCTTTAAAATCATAGTCTTCTCTAAGTTTTGGAATTTTCCTGGGCATTTTTGTGAGTTTTATTAAAAATCCAGTAGAAATTTGTTAGAATAAAAAATCACTAGTTTGAGTTATGTCATCTACGTAATCCATGTGTCTCGATAGTTTTTAAGGGCGGTGAATCTATTTACGCATTCAAAAAAATATTTTAAACATATAAAATCATATTTTCACCCGTAAAAAGATATTCATTATATTTATAATATAAAACAATGCATATATTAAAACACATTTATTATATCATTACAACCATAGTCTAACTCTCCAAAGAGAGCATGATTTTTGGTGATTTTTTTTAGAAATCCAAGAGGAATATGCTAGAATCAAAAATTTCAGTGTCTCTGTACTCCATGTTCCTAAGGGGTCTTTGAGGGCATTAAATCTATTTATGCATTTAAAAATACATTTTAAACAATGAAAAATCATATTCTCACTAGATTTAATTTTAGCTGATATAACAACAGATTATCTCACTAAATTACATTAACATATTTAGGAGGTTTGTTTGTAGAAGTACTATTGTGGTATGATAGCTATGACATAAAAGGTATAAAATTATTATGAAATTTTGAATATATAAACTTATCTCCAATACTAAATTTTCACTTAACTTATAAACTAGGGAAGCCATACAAATTAAATGGTTGATAACATTGATAGGCATCAAAACACTTATCTCATGATACATCTCATATTGCCAAAATAAAAATAAAAATAAAATATAAAAAAGGTTCTAATTTATTTTAAATTATTAATATTAATTGTAAAAAAAATAATATAAGAGTTAAACTATATATACATTTTAGAAAACGTGTAACAACATTCTTAACCATGGAGATGTTAGAGATAATGCTTACAATGGAATTTGTTTATTGGTTTAGATTGGGTTGTTGGAGATTGTTGAGATATTATCTCAACCATAATACCCTAATTTAGAATTAGTTGGATCTAGTTCCAACTATATAAATGTATCTTATTTGTGATTGAAATGTATCTAATAGTTTTATTGTGTGTGCAATTACATCTTCTATCATGGTATTAGAGCAGGTTATGGCTTAACCTCTGCACGGGAGGGCCAAGAAGATGAGGGAGCTTTGAATGTCATTGCTTTGTACGTAGATTAGGATAGAGTGTGTGAGATCAGATTAGTTTAGTGTGTGAGATTTCCACATACCTATGTGTTTTGTGTGGATCTTGGATCTTTGTGTGCTTGTGCATTTTGTGTGTATCATGGATCTATGAGGAGATCATTGATTTAAATCCTTATGATAGGCCATGTAAAATCTAAAAGGTTGTTGTGCATCTGAGGCAAATTAGGGATATTTTTTGTCAAGCGAAACATGCTAATGTGATTGAAATTCATCTTGTTGTTCTAGTTGATATTCATTCGGTTTAAACATGTTACCAGGACATATGTATGTATATCGTTGAACGAGTTGGCTCTACTAGGCATTAAGGAATTCTTCTCGACACATTAAATGGGGTGTTAAAGGGAAGGACACCAGAATATATAGGGTGAATGATCGCGAGTATCACTCTATGATAATCTACAGCCTCAACATTCACTAATGCATGCCTTGGAGGTACAAGATGGTAAAAAAGATTGTATCACATATTATTTGCATAAGGATGAGGCGAGGAGCCAACATGGAATTTTCGTACTAGCCTTACATCACCCTATTATGTGTAAGTCATGTGGTAACTAGTGATCTGGAAAAAAATGTGAAGGTTCCTTCTATAAGAAAATGGTGTAATATGGAGGCCTTCTGACTTGAGGTGTGTTGAATCCTTTAGGGCACATGACAACACCATCAACGCACATGTGATTTCGCAAGACAATTTTTTTTACATAGGATTTGTAGATTCCATAATTAAGGTCTAAAGTCATACCCCTCTAGATTTGATGCCTCGACATTTTTCACACAAGCCAACCGAGATTAGGCTTGACTAAATCATTTGAGAGTGTGATAGCCCTCGCTTTCTCGCAAGAGCTCAACCTAGTGGTTATAACTATCATCATTGCAGGCCATGTTGGTAGTGTTTTTGGCTTGATGGGGCTTGACCCAGGTTCAGAAGTGATTTAGCCAAACAAATCTCGAAACTACTAGCCCTTTTGGCAACAGCCTGCGGTGCGTGGATTGAGGTCTCACCCGAGGGTAGTATGGGAGGGTGCTGGAACCAAGTTTCTGCACCCTAGGGATGTCTTGATCAGGTATTAGGAAGTTCTTGAGCCCAACCTTCATGCTTTTGCTGCTCCACGCAGTTGTCTAACCTTTGCAACTAGTGTGACTGCTTTCATGCAGCTCTGTAAAGAGCATGAAGATGTTCTATCTAGGTCATTGATCTTCACTATGCTATTCTTATAGATCTGGACTTAATTGTGTATACCCAATATGTTGATTAACCATTCAAAATTCATACCAAGTGCACGCAAGCATAAAACCATAAAGCGATAAATAAACATAACAGAAGCATAAACACACAAATCTATGAGAAAATCCACAATATTCCAGAATCAACTTATCTTTTATTAATTCTTTGTTCAGATACAATATGAGGGGTCCATGCACACAGTTGCGGACTCTACTAGGCCTCTGCGCACATAGTTGTACAGCCTCTTCCTACTACTACAACCCTAGACTCAGAGCTTAATCCCTTAATCAAAACCCATATCACTTCTCAAGACTCCAAAAAACTACCTTCTACACTTAGAGCCTCGCTCTATTATACAATCCCATGGTTCTTGGACCATGGGTAGGCTAACACCTTCTATATTAAATTACATTATTTTAGGGCAGACAACCCTAGACTCTCATTCTCTGCGCCCGCATTTTGTAGGGTCTTTACATCACAATGACCAAAATTTGGGCTTTAAGCCCCAAAAACCCGCTATGGGAGGATCCGCTGCCCAGCAAGTGCACTCACTACAAAGTTGAGATAAAAGTTGACCATGGAGCCTTGTGATATCTTCCTGCTATGGCCCCAATTCTCTGAATGGGATATTTTTGTTAATTTGTCTATGAGAAAAGAAGATTTGTGAACATGACCCTACATTTCTGCATTTTAGAGTCGACATACTTCCACATTAACCACTATTTTTTCCATGGTTTCAAAATTTCTTCTAAAATAGGTAGATTCATTGCATTGAAAGGGTGATTTACTAGTAGGTTTGCTAGAGGATAGGGTGGTGGTATGTTTATATTATTTTCATAAGGAAAAAATTTGTGTTGTTATGAGTAGTTTTGCAATCTAAATCATACTTATTTTGGTTTTTGAAATGAAATAGGAAGAACCAATCATGGAATGGAGTAACACAATTTAAACTAGTTGTTCTTGTTGTATTGGTGCCACAAGAACACATCACTCATTTAATTTATACAGTTTGTTACGGCCTATGGTTCTTGGAGGATTCAGTGACCTAAGAACAACGAATATTGGTTATAGTTTGTGTGTCAGAAAGTTAAATGTGTAAAGAAAGTTACTTTGTAAAATTGTTTGTTGGATATATCCAGTATTAAGATGACTTTCCTATATAATTGACCAACGCAGTGCACTATGTCTTCGTCAGATCAGATTTTGTCTATAGAATGGTTTAGCATTAAGACTACTTCCCTGGAACAACGACCAACTGAAAGTAGGTTAGGAAGTGGCAGTCCTACAAATATGTCAATAATAGTCAAAGGCAATTTTATCTTAAATGGTCCAAGTGGTAAGCTTGAAGTTGTGGTGGAGAAATAGCATAGCCTGTGAGATGTCAGAGTGGGTGAAATTGTTGATGATAACCAAATTAGACAGACTTCAATGTTGTAATTTTAGTATTTTAATTTGTGATTTTAGTATTATTATTTGTAATGTAAGCATTAATTGAGGGTGTTAGAGATAGCAGATTATAATAGAATTTTTTTGTTTGTTTGGATTGGGTTGTTGGAGATTGTTGATCGATATTATCTCAACGAAAATATCCTAATTTAGAATATTTTGGATCTAGGTCCAACTATGTAAATGTATCCCAATTGTGATTGAAATTTATGTAATCGTTTTCTTATGTGTGCAAGTAAATCTTCTCTCACGATATTCACTCTCACTCTACCATGGAGATACTTAACCTATATAAAGTCTTTGTTACAATACCATGAGCCAATATCATGGCTTATTAATACCACATACCCAAAAAACCATAACTCATATTCATTTGGTATCTTATTTTAATAAAACAATTTAATTAAAATGGAAAAAATAACATAGCTACATTTGAAATAAATCTCAACTTTTGATATGTGAATACTACTAAAACTATTCTAGAATATTTCATGGAGGATAAATCCTCACCATCCACCTAATATTTAGTGATAATTAAAATATAATTTTGGAATCCTTATTCCAAATAGACACGCTTATTGACTTAATTAGAGAAAACAAATTGTATATATATAAACTCTTCTCCAAAGTTAAGTGACTTACATTAAATCCATAACATAAAGGAAACATAACACAAGATTACATGATTTATTTTGCAGAGTTAATACAAGAAAACATCTTATACGGGTATCATGAGAAACCTTGATGTGTATTTGATCCAGGTGGATCCAAAAATAGAAGTGACCTTGAAAATAGATCAAAAATAAAAGTCATCGGATGGAAGTGAAACTAGGGACAAATCCTAGTGCTCATCGCCTTGATTCCAATAGTGTGAACAACATTCAAATATGACTTCATATGCTCAAGTTATAACAGGTCAAATTTCTAGTCAAACTTGGCCAAGTGGAAATCAATAACGAGGCAAAAATTTGGCTAAGGGACAACACACGGAAAACGGTGGTTGGAAAAGGTGAATTTGTCACCTCCTTAATTCGTCCAGTAACCCTTAATTTCTGGCGGAAATTTTTAAAGTATTTATGTTAAAAAATAAAAAAAACATATATAAGTTGGGGTGACGAGCTGCAACCCTCTGCCACACCCCAACGATCTAGCAGTATATATATATATATATATTATATATATATATATATATATATATATATATATATATATATATTATATATATTATATATATGTATGTATGTATGTATGTATGTATGTATATGTATATGTATATGTTATATGTATATGTATATATATATATATATATATATATAGGGTGGTTGGGCTACCCACAAAGGACCCGCCCAACACCCGACCAAATCACGTTTAAAAATAAAACATTACTGCTTATTAAAAAATAGTCCCAACCTTACATGGATGCAATGGGGTTTGAAACCAGAATTGCCCCTCAACTACGCACAACCGCCACCAACAGGCCAACAGCCCCACATTGGTGGCTCCTTCCACAAACACTACTTAAACCTTAACCAACTGCATGTGATTGAGACCGGTGAAGGAGCAGACCAGTGGAACCTTGAGTAGCTAGGAGGGTCTGAAACATGAAGAAAGGATCCATCAAGACACTAAAAATATTCACTTTGAGGGCCACAAATGCCAGTGTCAGAATTTGACAATTTTATGGTCACTTTTTGTACATTTTCATGCCAAGAATCTAACCATGTAGTTCGTTTGTCCAACCGAGGTATCCATTTTTAGGTCATCATTAGAATTGGAGGTATAAGGGTCATTTTTGTAAAGTTGCTTGTAATTGATTTCTTTGCTGCCATTTAATGAAAGAATTCCTCCCCACTTTGAGCAAAGCTCGTAGAGATAGCCCACATTGGGTGAACTCCGTAATCAAATCGTTTGTGTGACTTTGATCATGGTTTCTTTATGATTTCCACTTCATTTTCCATGTGTTAATTTACTTGGTTAATATGTTCTTTTATATGCAATTCTATATGCATCCTTGAAGTTAAAAGATCTGGATCAAGTTTGGTATTAGAGTAGGTCTTCTTGACGTGAGTTGCATGAATGAATGCTAACCAGGAACAAGCTCCAAATAAGAGAAGGAAAACTTAGATATTTTGATCTTGAAGTGGGGCATGCACCACGAAGACAAAACATGGCAGGTGAGGAAGCTTGAATGGAGGAAGAGTGAAATTATCGCAAGATCTTCTTCACCATGGTAGAGAAAGTTGAAAAGTTGTTTGCAGAGTATGAGAACACAATCAAGCATGAGAAGAAAGATCCAGATGACCATGTATCTGTAAATCATGAAGGTGGAAGAGGAAAGCCTTTTGAACTGCCCTCTGCATGCTCTAGTGACAACTCTTCTTCTTCTTCTTCTCATCACTCTAAGAGGCACCATAGGAATACATCTAAGAAGCCATTTTTAAAGCTATATTTAAAGTTTTATTTGCCTACATACAATGGAGAATGTAATGCAAAGAAACTAAACAATTGGATTAGAAATATTAAGGTTTATTGTCGAATTCGACAAATCGAGGAAGATGAGGCAAAGATCCAATTACCATCTCTTCGATTGAGTGGTACCGCTCTCATCTGGTGGGAGAACATGTTGCATAAAGAAAGCAAAAACTTGGGGAATCTCCTTTCTTCTTGGTCCAATTTTGTTTGTGCATTAAAATATCAGTTTTATCCTTTGGGTTATCGACAAAAGGCTTTTATGGAATGGAAATATTTAAGGCAAGGAAAGGTTCAAAATGTACAAATCTTCATAGAAGAATTTAGAAAACAAGCATTGAATCTGGGAATTTCACTTGATTTTCCAAAAACTGTAACAAATTATATTGGTTATTTACATAGTTACATCTGACATTCTTTGTTATTATTTGAGCCTACTACTATTGATGTAGCCAGTGTGAAGGCCATTCACCTTTAAAGCAGGGCAAGAATGATAAAGAAGAGAAACCAAAGAAATCATCCTTCAAACCTCATAATGGAAAGTTCAAAGGAAATGGAAAGGGAAAGGACAAGAAGGCAGCTACAAGAAAGAAGGAGGAAAGAGCAAAGGCATCTTGCACACATTGAAACAAGGAAGGCCATGATGATGCACATTGTTGGAAGTTGCATCCAGAGTTGAATCGAAAGTGATATTGTGGGAAGAACAAGCAAATGATGGTGGCAACTGTGCAACGGGACATTGGATCTGATTTTGATGATGAGACATTGATCACAGCAATGGGTACATAAGGTACTCTTTCTCTTCATGCTAATGAAAATTCTGAGTTACATGCAAGTACAATTTATTCAAATGAGCCTCTTGTTAATGAATGAAAGAGAATTGAATTGTTCCACATTAGAGTCATAATGAAACATACTAAAGTGGAAACCTTTTTTGATTTGGACTCACAAGAAAATTTGATTTCAGAATCCTTGGTTAAAAAGTTAGGATTAGAGACCAAGCCCCATCTAAAACCATACCCGCGTGGTTCTGTGTATGATAAAGAAAAATTACATGTAACTAAGTAGTGTAAAACTAGATTTATGATTGCATCCTAACTAATAGATGAGGTTGATCTTGATGTTGTACCCTTGGATATTTGTGGTATTGTATTTGGGAGTCCATATTTGTATGGCAAGAAAGCAATTTTCTTTCTCCATGAAAACAAGTATCATATCATGAAAGATGAGGTGGAATATATTATTAGAGCTCATTAGGCCAAAATTAATGCCAGTCTTGTAAGTGCAAGTAGTTGAAGAGATTGATTAATTCCAGCAAAGGGTACATTCTCATGCTTGTGGGAGAAAAAGATGCCAAGAAATTTGGAGCTTTCTAAGGTTGTGATCCCACTCATAAAAATGAATTGTATGAAATTGTTTCTGACTATAATGGGATTTTTTAGGAACCAAGTGGGTTTCCTCCATAGCATGAGATCCAACATTATATTCACTCACCGCAAGATGCTCCTTTACCCAACATTGGTATGTACAGGTTGTCATACATTGAGATGGAGGAGATAAAGAAGCAGGTACCGAATTTTCGAACCAAGGGGTCATAAGGCCAAGTTCTTCTCCATGCGGTTCACCTATCATGTTGGTGTTGAAAAAGGATGGAAAATGGAGGATGTGTGTGCATTGCAGAGAACTCAACAAAATAATGGTGAAGAATCGGTACCCTCTCCCTCGTATTTATGATTTGTTAAATCATTTGAAAAATGTTGTATATTCCAAAAATATGGACTTGTGTACTGGTTATCATTAGGTTAGGGTTGCAGAATAGAGTCTATGGAAGACCGCATTCAAGAAAAAACAAGGGATTTTTGAATGGTTGGTAATTCCATTTGGACTATGAAATGCTCCGACCACATTCATGATGGTGATGAATGATATTTTTAGGCCTTTTCTTGATGATTTTGTGCTTGTTTATCTCGATGACATTCTTGTTTATAGTACAACATGGGATAATCATGTGAGTCATGTTAAAAAAGTGTTTGATGTTTTGCAAAAAGAAAAATTGTATGTCAAAATGTCTAAGTGTGAGTTTGGGAAGACCTATTTGGTTTACTTAAGTCACATTGTTGGACGTGGACAATTGAAAATAGAACCTTCTAAAATTGATGTGATTGTAAAGTGGCCTAAACCCACCAATGTTACATAGGTTCACATCTTTTTGGGTACAGTACAATACAAGTGAAGGTTCATGTCCAACTTCTTGGTCATTGCATCCACCTTACATACATTGATGAGTGTGAAGAAACCCTTTCAGTGGGGAGGAAAGTAGTTGAAATCCTTTGATACACTGAAAGAGAAGATCAACACCACACCAATTTTGGCCTTACTTGACCTCCAACAGCCTTTCGATATCGTGACCCATGTCAGGAGATATGCCATGGGAGTAGTATTGATGCAACATAGAAAACCTGTATGTTACCATTCAGAGACATTATCCCAAGTTGTTGTGAACTATCCCACATATGATAAGGAGTTGTATGCCTTGGTTCAAGGTGTGAAGAAGTGGAAGCACTATTTGATCAGCCAAGAGGCCATCATTCACATAGATCACTAGCCCTTGTTGTACCTCCAGTAGCAGGCCAAACCTCAACAAGAACATCATTTCAGACGGATGGGATTCATCCAGCAGTTTTACTTGGTAATAAAATACAAGAAGTGAACCAGCAACAAAGTGGCAGATATGCTTTCTCACTCTCTTATTTCTACATCTATAGTTTTGCAAAATGATTCTTTACCTTTAAGTTATGCTCGACAATATGTTGAGGATGATGATTTTAAGAAAATTTATGCAAAACTGACTCATGGATCATAGGTGGATAATTACCATTTACAGGGAAAGTTGTTGTATCACCTTGGAAAAATTTGTATCCCCACCAATGAAAAAATACATGAAATCAGAGAGGCACATACCTCTCTTGAGTTAGGTCATTTTGGTGTAGGTAAAAACTTGTGTCATTTGCAGAGGTTGCATTATTGGCCCTGTTAGGTTCCTATACCAATAGGAGTCATTATTTTGAATGACTAAGGTTAAGCCTTGTAATATTGTACATACCTTTGCTTTCTGCAAATGTTTTCCATATTAATAATTTAAAAAATGTAAAGAGGGTATGTCCTAAAAGAAAAATCAAAGGACAAAAAGAATAAGAAAAGATAAAAAAATAAAAAAAATGAAAATATATGAACCCCAAAAATAAAAAAATAGACCATGAAAGTGTGCAAGTCTAAATGCCACTACTATTTAATTTTATGGATAATAATGATTGTGTGCAACTTTTTATTCATGCCACAATCCATGGTAATCAATCTGTTTAATCTTGGCTATATCATGCTTTGAATTTTATGTCTATAATTAGAGAATAAAATATGACCAAACAGATTAATCTTGGCAGATCAGTAGATGGGTAGAGAAAATAAAAGGAGCTCATCAGTTTAATCTGAGCCCTTGGAAGACATAAGGTTAGAAGTAGATAATTTGTTTTATAAAAGAAAAGATAGGATAAGGGTTTGGTAATCTAAATGCACCCAAATAGATAAAGAAAAAATTTAGGGTAAGTAGAAGAAAGGTTGTTGAAGTATAAAGTTGATTGGATCAAAACACATGCATCATGCAGTTAGACACATATTTCAATATGTATGATCAATTATGGAAGAAAAAACAAAGGTTTGCAAGTTAATATGATTAACTCCCCCTCATCCATTATGTTGGGTTGTGTTATATTCTTTCCACGACTAACCTACGTAGTGAACCGGGGGGTT
>APFE030665726.1:0-10748 GCA_000404065.3 Pinus taeda
CAGTGCTCTCTCTATATGTAAGGTTGCTGCTCTGCCCAGTCCTCGGCAGCACAACCATAGTTCTTATGATATGCTTCTGTTTGCGGCGTCAATGGCGGAATATAGAGTCAGGGAATATGCTTTTTGAGTCAGTCATGGGGTTTTGGGTTCTGGTTAAAAAGTCTGTATTTCGGAATATGTATGGGTTTCAAGGTTTTTTTCCTCATTGTCAGAGTTTTGTAACAGCAGGCAAGTCTCCCAATCCTGGGGTAGGACAAATGCCTGGCTGGATAAGGACATCAATGCTGCAAAATCCATCTCTGTAGGATGGTGATATCTGAGGTGCGCCTCGTTGTAAGTTTTTGAAGTTTTGTACCATAATAGAATTAGACTAATTTACAAAAAAAAAAAACATCTTGATCATCTAGATAGATTTAAAGTAGAGACATATCATGAATTTGAGAATTAGATTCCACATATTGAAAGGGGTATCACTTTCTTGGATCATTCTCTAAAATATCCTTTTGAAGCACTATCTACCCCCTCCCCCATGAAGTTTCAACCAATTCATTAGATCAAGAAGATCCATTCTATGATGTGATTGATAGGATTGAAATGATAAACCTTGATGGAAATGCAAGAAATATCTTAATCTGTGCAACAATTTGGACTATCTAAAAGATGAAGGAAACTAAGCCTTGACATCCTTGATGATTTCCTTGTTGTTCGTAGTCAACAACACACCATCAAAATGCACATCCACATAAATAAAATGATCACCAACATGGTTTGAATACACACAATTTACACTTGCTTCTTGAGAAAATAAGTCCCAATATGTATGTATTAAACTTTTGATACCATATTCTTGGTTATTATTATAGTCCATATAGGGACTTCTTCAATTTGCAAACCAACTCCTTCTTTCCCTTTATTGCAAAACCTTTTGGTTATTTAATATATATTTCTTCTTCAATATCTTCAATAGGATACTATCATCACATCCATTTGATCCACTTTAATACCAAAAGTGATAGAAATAGGAAAAATTAATATAATAGAAGGTAATTTTTCCACGGGAGAAAATAATCTCACCAAACTCAATTCTCTCCATCTGGAAATATCCCTTTGTTACTAGGAAATATTCGTACATGTCCACCTTATCTTATCCATTCGACTTCATCTTAAAGACCCATTTTATACCAATAGCTTTTCTTCTAATTAACATAATGAAATAGATCCCAAGTCACAATTTTAATCTAAGACAATCATTTCTTCAACCATCCCCTTCTTCTAGAGTCTACTATCCTATAAAACCACTACCTTCCTAATAGTTTTAGTATCATTATCAGTAATGGAAATAAAACTATAATGAAAACAAGTGGGAGATACTTCTTTGGTTCCTTCGATCTCAAAATCAACCTTTTCAAGTTTGGAGTCTGAGATTCTTCCTCTTCTAGTATATCTTATTTTGTTGAGTTGGATTCTTCACCCTCCAACTCAAACTCTATTATCTCTAATTCTTCTTCTGATTTTGGATTTCCTACTTGGGAACAACTTTAACATCTCTAATTAATACATCTCAGCTGTAAATAATATTGTTTATTATTGGGTTCCAAATTTTATATTCTTTTACAACATATTTATGAACCAATAAATATACTTTATTTTCTTTATTTTCTATCTTACTCCTATTTTTTGTTTGAAAGAGCACGTAAGAATTATAAAAGAAAAATAGAAAAAACTTTGAGTTGTTTAAGAGAGGGTTTTACTACTCCATCCCTCGTGCAACATTTTATCTACCAGTGTTGATATTAATGACCAATTTACCAGGTAGCATGCAACACCCAATGCTTCTACCCAAAATTCATGTGATAACCTTGCACCATTGAGCATATGCTTGCCTTTTCCATCACAATCACGTTCATTCTTTTTGTGTGTGTATGGAGTAGTCTTTTTCCCTAATATTCCATGATTTCTACAAAATCCATGAACTTATTCCATAAAAATTGCCACCATTTTTCCTCAACACTCTTATTTCCTTCTTTTTATGGTTCTCTATGAAAGCCTCAAACTATTTATATTTACCAAAGATCTAAAATTTCTTTCAGAGGAAATAGACCCATGTGTTACTTGAGATACCATTTATGAATGAAATAGTACATTAAGTTGGCATTGATTCTTCTAGTGAGGTTGGATATTCCCAATACTAGTTTCTTATGTTCTCCTCGATCCCTTGGCCTATCTTTTGTTTGAGTTTGTTGTCTCTTGTTTATCCATCTTGAATTGGGAGAAGTAATTGTCCCAATATCTTATTATAGAAACAAGTACAAGAATTGGTAAATAATGGTAGGTCATGGCCACTTTTAGAATTATGTCCAAATAACTTTGCAAATACCTCACTAAAGATGTGAACATCATGTCACTAAAATCTAGAAAAACAATCTCCAACAATCGAATTTCCACTCAAATTGAAGATAATAATTCAAGGGACTTATAAATAACTAAGACCTTGGCTCATCAAATAAAGAATAAGAAGCTTACATGGATAGCACTCATACTTCTTGAATGTGACTTTTAATGTGTTCATTGGTTCTATTTGAATTGTAGTGAAAAATGAGGAAGTTCAAGAAGATCAAGGGAACATGGAGATGGGAACTGTATATAGAATCTCAATATTCATTATGACATCAAAGAAGAATCCCTTAGTGAGCATGACTTCAAAAACGATCAAATTTTTAATTTTTTGAATAGTATTTTTGTTAGCTCAATACGTTAGGAGATATTATAAGTGGTTGTAATTGTTTATAATTAGGATAACAAGAACATATTAATTAATAACTAGAAATTTTGAAATCTTGGATCTCTTTGAAGTACTAGTTTTTTAGCTATTAATCTATGCTTTGTATTAACTTGTTGTATGATATGAACACAACAAGATTTTAATACAAAATAAATTCATTTAAAAAAATAAAAAAAATAACTCGCTGAATGTTTGAATGGTCATCATGAATCTTGTTTGGCCTACAAAATAACTTTTCGTTGATTTGAGGATTCTTATCAAGTTTCAGCTTAGCAAGTGCAATGAATAGAGAATGGATCTGCTTAAGAAAATTTCTTATATGAATCCCACAGATGGGTTTCTCAAAATTTACAAGCATGTTTGTGACATGAAGGAGGAGAGAATGTGCTAGATGATTCATTCAACTTATAGATTTTGTATTATTTTTTGGCTATATTTTAACAAAAAAAAAATTGAATAACAAAATAAGAATGCATATTAATGATATTCTAGATATCAACATAAACAACTTAAGACCATTTAAAAAGGACACAATGCACTTGGATAAATATAATTTCAAAACCGATCCTTATTTTGTTAATTTTAATTGCAATATCTTGGAACAATTGGCATCTTTCCTTTTTATAATTTTTTCTTCTTAACCCATTTTATTTACTTTCTCTTTTTTGAAAAGCTATTGCAATTGAAATAAAAATATGATCCCTATTTTCATAATGATACTATGAAATTCATGCGTAGGGAAATCAAAGAAAGAGTTCATTTATTCACATTTTTTAACTCTCAATGGCATCAAATATAATGTATATCATATGTGGGAAGCTATGGAAACAAAAGTATTAAGAAATTTATTTTAAATTCAAATGTTGGATGTTCTTGTAACAATAAGATCTTAAACCTTACATTATTTGACATTAAAGTTTTCTACATCAAAATCAACATATCTTAACAAAATTAGAAATTAAAAGAAATGGGTCCATTTATTTAAAAATGTTTTCTATCTTGTTACAGGAAAACAAAAATGTCCAAAATGGATAGATGGGAACTTATGCTAATGTGTACCATTCTAAAGCTATCAATAAAGTTTTCTTTAAAAGTTTCATGCAAGAGGAAACTCTCAGTTGATTTGTGGTATCATGGGCAAAAGGATTACATTAAAGACCATGATAGTTACAAATCCATTAATAGTGTTGTGCTCTAGATTATCCAAGATTTTAACTCTCCTCCTTTACAAATATATTTTATTAATCTATTTTAATTCATCTTAATGTCACATTATTAAGTTCATCTTCATAATTATATAGAGAAATATGAACATATTATTTGTTAAGTTCAATTTCTAATATAGACTATAATGGAATTGTATGTTAGACTAAATCAAAGAAAGGATCTCTCCTCATTCTTCTCTTGTCCTTCCTTCTCTCTCTCTCTATATTATATTTATTTATATTTTATTCTAGTATCTATCTAATATATTTATATATATATTATATATATATATATATATATATTAATATATATATAGTATAAATATAAATATATATATATATATATATATAATATATATTATATAGTAATAGTCTAAGCAATCGTAAAAGAAAAGAGTTTCTCATATTGTTGTTTGTTTAGTAAATTATGAATAGTCTCTTTAAGAATTTTAAGGAAATTGCAGATATGATTTGGAAGCTTGTATTTACAAACTAAATTTATTACAATAGAAATTATGAGGATGAAACTTCATGAAACTCCCTCCAAAGACCTATTTTAGTTAGTTGATAGATTTGAAAATTTATGTTGTTTATGGAACATGATGAAGTTACTTTTCTTGAATTTGATAGTACGTAATTGTTAAGAGAATAACATGTTTAGATATATATATATATATATATCGAATTACAACACTTTGTATTCATTATTTAAAAAAAAATATGACATGGATTTTATTTCCAAATCACCCAAGCATAACTTATAGAACTAAAAGATCCTCAATGACCACATAAAATAAAGACACGGAGCAAAAACATCCTCCTCTAATCATTAGAATACAATAGCACAGACCTTCCATAGGTCATTTTCAATCCAACTAAATCACTGGGACATAATCCAAATGAGAACATAACACGAGGATAACACTAACCAAGTTGCTCATATCTAAGAACAGGTGATATAGAAAATGAATATCACCCAACTGAAATCTAAATAGCAACCAAGTCCTGACATCTCCAATTCATCACTAAAATTTCAACAAGACTATATATGTTCCCATAATAGGAGTTCTATATAATACCAACCACTCCCTTACACTTTAAAATATATAGCAAGTAGCCATAACACAGCTAGAACATAACAGAACTTCACAGACCATAGAACACCCATGTTCGACAAAAATTTCAATGCCAAGAGATTCCTCATGTGTTTCGAACAACGCAATCACCAAAAGGAAACCAAAGAGCCATAATATTTCTTAAGACAATATATGCCCAAATCTAAATATAGAAACACTATCCCAGGATACATAACACAAAGGAGCCCAACGCAGATACAAAACCAATTACAGGAGTGACACTATTGAAGTTAGTGTATGCAAACCATAAAATGATCTAGAGATGGATAATTAAACAAAGTATAATCCATATTAAAACACTAAAGAAGAAAAAAATGCTAAATTGGAGTTGCAAATAACTTCCAGAAACTTCATTGAAAGCCATGGCCGCATCATAACAAAACACAACCTTGAGAGGTAATATAAGAAATCAAGCCCATCCAGAAGTTGACTGAAGAACAATAAAACCAACTACGCACTGCGATATCCAAAAACTGGAAAAAGAGATGAGAAAACTTGCCCCATAATAATTAATATTTTCAACGGACAACATAACCAAGTACATTAAACTTCTGAGCCAAAATATGATGAGAACCACAATGAAGAGAACATACCTGGAGAATTTGTCACCAAAAATTATGACAAAATGACATGAAACCCACCATGTTTGGTCATGATCGAAGGATATTGTAATCAGTCCCTGAACATTGTCATCTGGAGGATCTGTGAGATCACTAAAGGTAGAATCGCTTATTAAAAAAATTTCTGCAAAGGCCAAATGAGAATCCACATTGTCCAAGAACAGTGTTTGGTTTTGAAGCATGTGTTTAATTTCAATGAAGAGAATACATTTTAACTCTCCAATTTCTTATACTTGAAAATCAAATGCAATGGGGTAGCCATTTATTGGTGTAAAGCCAAAGAATTCATAAAGTGAAGTCGCCTCTTCCTGATTCTACTAGGATGAGGAACCATTTCATATCCTACCTCTTTTCATTCCAAAAATAGGGTTCCCTTCCTCACCTTTATAGGAATAACATCAAATAATGCAATGACAAAGTTATAGGAAAAACGACGAACTCTTTTGTACCTGACATTTCCACAAGGACCTATCCTATTAATCATTCTCTATCTAAGAGGCATAAGAACAATTATAAGGGAACACTAGGGACAAACACTGAAAGAACCTCCACCCAATAAGTTGGAAAAGGGACGACACACAGAGCCTTGAACTCCCAACCTAAACACTACCCAATCATCCCCCAATTTCCTCATGACAAGAGAAAATTCTAGTAAATTCCCAAGCTCGTCACATCCCAAAGACATAACACATCAGATTTCCCAAAACCAAAGCAAGTAATGAAAACTCCTTTTCCAGGACATAGGAATGAGAAAAAACGCAATACCGAGAGCAAAAATCGCCACCAAAAGACAAAACTCATAATAATTTAATAAGATTTCAATTTAGAAAATTTTCTAGGATCCAGAGTGATAGACTCAAAGAAATTATAAGACATAGGACAAAAGAATCACAATATTACCTAATTAACAATACACACTTCTATTGATTGAGATAGCACCCTTGAAAACTCTTGCAAACACAAAAAAATAACAAGCTTACCATAATAGTGAATCATGACCAACTATAAAAAAATGAAATCCGTGACAAACACTATTGAACTCACTAGAACAACAAGAGTGAAAAGCGCGCACTCTAGAAGAGAGAGGAGCCAAACATCACCTTAAAAAAGGAAATCAATATTTAAAAAAAAGGAGTGAAATTATTCAAACATGATATTTTTAAATGAAATCCCACTTTCATAATACATGGTTTGTTATAAATCTCATATGAATATCGTGACAAATAAATATTTTTATTTTGAAATGTAATCCCACCGTCATAGTACATGGATTGTTACAAATATAAAACAAATATTGTGACCAATAAATATTTTTATACGGATGTATTTCTCCTTTCTATCTCAATTACATAATCGCTTAATAAGAAAACCAGCTTAGATCCATCTAACACTGGATCTATCATGAGCCAAGAACACTACAAGGAAAATACCCTTTATCGAAGGTTTTGTGGAAGGCCCTATAAAAATAGCCCAAAAGTTTGTTTTTACTAGAGGTCACTAGAGGAGTTGGGTGGGCAGATGTTTTAGCACATGATTTTTTAATGGTGTGTCTATAATACCCAAACACACCGGTGCCTAATAGAACATGGTGCACCATAGCAGGTTTTTTATTTTTTTAATAAACATATAACAGTGTGCTAAATACAAAAGTGCACCGGTGTGTATACTACTTGATAACACTGGAAATGGTTTAAATTTACAAAATATCAGTTGTAAAATTCATTTTTCCTAATCCGATGCTCTATTTTGATGATGACTCGATGCTAAACCAATACATTAAAACCCTAGTGCGTACACAGTATAGTGCACCATTGCGGAGTTTTTAACTTAAAAATAGTGGTGCGCCTATTAGATTATATGCACCGGTGTGGTTAATTGAACTAAAAGCCCTGGTGCATAGTAGAGAGTGATGCATTGTTGAAGCATTATTTTTTTATACAAATAAAAACAATGGCGTGCCACCTATATATGACGCACTAGTGCTCACACTACTCGATAGCACTAGACAAAGGTTAAATTTTAAAAATGTCAGTCCTAAAATACTTTTGACTATATCGGTACTATATTCCCATGAAGCACTGGTGTTGTTAATGTATTGAAATGCCCTGATGCTTACTTAACAAATGCACTGCTATATGGTTTTTTATTTAAAAAAAAAAAATTGTGGTGCTCTAGCACTCTACAGTAGCAAAACTATTCAAAAAATTAGAAGATGAAAGGTATGGTGATTCACTCAAAACCCTACATAGTAAAAATTTTAAATTTTATTGTTAAATTGTTTTACAATTTTTGTAAGATTTATTCAAAATTCATAATAAATAAATAAAAACCCCATATAATAAAAAAAACTACTATTAATTTTACTAGTAAAATATTTTAAGATCTCTGTTCCTATTTATATTTAATTAAAATTCAAGAAGAAAACAAAAAAAATCAATACTTACCTTAAACCCTTGCATCTTCTTGCTTATGTGACTGCAAAATTTCACCTTAGGGTTTAACTCCCTCTCCCAATTCACAATTAGGGTTTTTCATTTTAGGCATTTTAGATTTGATGGTTTTGTTTACATACTATATATATGACATTTGACATGTAAAGCAGGGGGATCACTTATTGAATTAGATCCAAAACATAATTGCATCACATGAGAAGCCATCTCAAAAAAGTTGTGCTTAAAATGTCTATAAATATGATTTACTTTGTACATATAAAAAAGAGTAGCATTAAAGATTAATTTTCAAGTATTTTGTTGCAGAAAAGAAAACATAATGGAACTCATTCAACACATAAAACATGACGATAAGGAATAAAAGGGTTGATATCAAAGTTCATGTGTAATTATTAATATTTCCTTATAACAAATCAAGGTTTGATTTGTGTATATTTTAAGTTGCTTTACAACAACCATCCTTGAATATCTTCAAATAGGCGGTAACATACAAAGAAGAGCCATTAGAAGAATTGGTTGACATTGGGTTAAATATGGGTTGTGAGTATATGTTGACATATCAAAAGTTAATTGTGGAATTTGTGAATATGTATGTTGTTTTACTTCGCTATGTCTATAATTAATAGAACAAAAAAATCATTTATATTAAATTTGTGATTTATAATGGGGTATAAAACATACAAGAAAAAAATTATGGAACTACACCTACAAAAGACTTGTTTTAGCGAGGCATGAGACTTGGTTTTGAAACCATGTGTATAGTTCATGAGTCACTTCTTGCTATTGTACATTTCTATTTGATTTACATTGATGTATATAATTTGTTTCGATTTTGATTATTCTTACCAATGTAGATACATTTATTACACTTTAATTTTATGTTTGTAGATGGAACAAGATAAAAAAGATGAAAACAATCGATGAAATCGACAAAAAAATCATCCAAATAACCAAAGTCATGCAAGTAGATCAAGCACTCATAACAGTTCCAACAAAGAATGATGATATATTTGGATATCAATGCAACTTGTTGTATTTTTTTAAATAATTTTTTGTGAAAATTAGACATTTTGTTTAATGTAATTGACATAATGTCCCAATTGAAAGACAAGGGGTTACCAATAAAAATCTCATTTTGTATGACAAGGAGTCTCTTATTGATATACAATAAAGTACATTTTAATTTATTCTATTGTGTTATCTAATGTTGTGAAATGTTACACCACTAATTAAATATATGGATGATTAAATATTATAATGAAGAGATGTGAAATATGATAATATAACAAAATAATACAAATATCATATAAAAATGCACTAATCAAATTTTAATTTATATGAAAAATATTATAAGATATATGTCGATTTTTTATGAATAACAGATTTTAAAAATCACAATAATTCCACTGTCACAGGTTGATGTTTCCAAAAAAGAGAAAATCTCATAGAAAAAATTCATGTGTCCATGACATAAACACGCACCGTTGCAATATTAGAACATATTTTTCACATGAGTCATTGGTTCCTTTTTGGAAAACGACAACAGCAAGGCGTTTAATTCTTCAAGCATCGATATTATTTGTAATTAATGTCCCAATGCATTGTAATTCTTAAAGCACCAGTGCTTTAATAGAACTAACACCCTTATACTATAAAAATTTATTTCCAGCCCCGTTATATTATTAGAATTAACAACATCATTTCTTTTATATCTATAGTCCACTAGTACGTTTATACAAATCATACACATCGACGCTTCAAGTTTAAATAAAAGCACTGGGTTTGCAATATTTTTTTGTCTACTTCAGTGTCAGTTTTTAAAAGAACACCCCGGGGAGTTTTTTGATATGTAAGCACCGTGTCAGTATACATTTCAGGTACCGATGTTCTTTGCATTCAACGCCTAATTGCTTTTAGTTATGTATGCGGTCCTAGTGCTTTTATATATGTAGTGTACCAGTATTATTTTTCCATGAAGCGTTGTAATGTCCCAACTAAAGAAAAATTGGAACACACTCTTCACATAAAAGTTATCATACATTTAACAGAATATTTTCATGTAAAAAAAAAACAAATAAAACATTGCAATCTGAGAACACAATGAGTAGGAAATTCTTAACTTTATTATATTAGAAAAATTGGGGTTTACATGCAAATACAACCCATATAATTGAGATAAATGCCCTCTGAATGATCTACAATAATGTTGCCAAAACAAATTGAAAAAATAATACACTGCAACCTGTGAAGCCTGAATGGATTCACCAAGGGAAGAGATGGGTGCTCGCCCACTCTCACTGAATCACCCAAGGGTTTTTGTCCTTGGGCTACTACTGGAGCAAAGAACTGATTTCTCAACCTCACATACAAGAAACAATATCAAAACCAAGATGTCATCCAATGGCCTCCTCCTCCTCTTTTATAGATTTGATGGATCCCTCTAGAACCTCCTATTTTACTATTATTTTAATCATTAAGCATTTTTCCCTCTTTTATTTTAATTACAATATTATTTTTAATGCGGGAAATGGTAAATTAGCAATCATGTCTCCCCG